>PYHX02000467.1:83424774-83453729 GCA_004302925.2 Cochliomyia hominivorax
TGGAAACCATGTGGAAAAATTTTTTCCATTTAGCAAAGGTATTCTTCCTGATACAATCGCCATATCTTTATCTTTTCTAAATTCAAGATAATTCTTACACTTATAAATTCTTTAGAAGGTTTGGGTCTGGGCCCATAACCTATTGAAATTATAACGCAGTGTTTATAAAACAATGTATGTCTTTATTGACTGAATATAAATTATAAAGTGAAGGCATTTGAAAAAATGAAAAATTCTATAAACACATTTTTCAATGAACTAATGTTTATTATAATTAATATAAACTTTCAAAACGATAAAGTGTATTTTCAACAGACCCCTTTAATTTAATTTAAATTTCAATTTAACGATTTTTACACCTTTTAAAATTCCATAGGTGGAGATAGGTTGTATTTGAAATTTTTTTGGCAAAAAACTAACTGCAGCTTGAAATCGATTTAAATTTTTCCAAATTATGTTTTGTGTTTTTATATAAAGCTAACATCATAACGGTTAGAAAGCTATGAAATGGAACCAAAATAATAATTCATATCTACAGTTCTGCCTTTCACTGTACATTAATTTAAAGCACATTTATATGTAAATGTACATAAATATTTATCGTTTTTATATCTAGATGTTCTTTATCCAAAACAGGTGCTTTTTGCTTTTGTGAAAAAAACAGAGAAAAAAAAACAACTCCAACAACTGACTAGTGTACTTCAGACATCAAATATTTGACATGATTATAAATTGTATTTGACAAAATCACATTTATAACTTATAAATCACAAAATGAAAAATATTTTCATGTCTTCTCAAAATGAATGAATTCAAATGTGTGTGTGTGTAAGTAAGAATGTCTCTTAGTCTTCTTCTAGATTACATAACAGATCATTTATTTATTTTGTAAAAATCACATTATTGAATAATGACAACATTATATGCAGACACCTGTGTCTACAAGATTATTTTAAATTATGCAAAGATTTTCGTTTTATTAAAAGTTATAAATCGAAAAATCTTGAAAATTGTGGTATTTGTGTTGTCATGTTATTAAAAAGGAAATTGGCAAATTAATATCTTTATACATATAAAAGTGAATCTGTGTTTGTTTGTTTATTTGTTTGGGACTTATAGACAGATAAACTATTGTACCAATTTTGCTGAAAATTTCACAGAATGAAAGTAACATAGACTGTACAAATTTTGATAGGACCAAGGGGAGAGATACCCCCCCCCCCCAAAAAAAAAAGACAAATATTGATTATTTAATATTTAAGAAAATATAACAGCGAGAATTGTCAAATTTGTTTCAATCACTTTTCAAGGAATTGTTTTACTTCTCCTACAAAAAGTAGGACGGATAGGATAACGGGGAAAAGGTAACCCCCAATTAAAGAAAATATTGTTCAACGAATATTTAAAGAACCCCTTTATCGAGAATTTTCAATTTGGTTCCAATAACTTTTTCACGGAACAATTTTACAAGACAAAATATGGGGCGGATAGAATCAGGGGGAAAAATAGTTCCCATACAAAGCAAGTTTTGATCATCGAATATATATAGATCTATAATAGCGAGAGTTCTCAAATTTGGTCCCAACAACTTTATCGAGGAACTATTTTGCTAGACATAATAAGGGGCGGAAAGAGGGGGAGAAGTAGCCTTCATATAAAGAAAAGAAAATATTATACTGATCAAAATATAGGACGGGTAGGGTCAAAGGAAAAGGTACAGTCATACAAAGCAAATATAAATATCGAACTGTAAAAGCGAGAGTATTCAAATTGGTTCAATTACTTTCCCAATATAGGACGGAAAAGACTAGGGGGAGTGATCCCCCAATACAAAGCAAATAATGATTACCAAATTTCTAGAGATTTATAACAGCGAGAATTTTCAAATTTGGTCCCAACTATATCACGGAACTATTTTGCTGATGATTGAATATCTAAAGAACCACTTAACCGAAAGTTAAAAAATTTGGTCCTAATAAATTTTTTATGTAACTATTTTACTGGACAGAATGAAGGGCAGATAGGATTATGAGGAGAGGTGTTCCTTATACAAAGAAAATGTTGATTATCGTCTAAAGAACTATAACAGTGAAAGTTCTTTAATTCGACCCCAAACACTTTCTCAAGAATTTGTTTTACTGATCAACATATAGGACGGGTAGGATCGGGTAGGGAAAGGTAAACCCAAAATATGGTAAATATTAATAATCGAATATCGAAAGAACTGTAAAAGCGGAAGTATTCAAATTGGTTCCAATAACTTTTCCAAGGATCTTTTTTACTGGCCAAAATGTAGGACAGAAAGGACCAGAGGAAGTGATCTTCCAATTTAAAGAAAATGTAGGACGGTTAGGATCCAGAGAAGTGGTAGCTACCATTATTAGATAAAATTTTAGAACGGACAGGACCAGCGATATTTGGCAAAATGTTACGTTGTGATTTGTGAAATTTCTTTCGAGATCTTGGACTGAGAAGAATGTTTGTGCAGCAAAGCGCAACGGGTAAAAGCTAGTAAAGTTATACAGATTACATTTATAAGATATAAGATTAATAAGAGGTTTCCGTTTTATATATATTTTATATATAAATTAATACGAATTTAATAGTTTAAAGTTAAAGGATATTAAATTTAAATTTTAAATTATTTCCTGTATTATTTTAACGATATCCGGTAAATAATAGTGGCATTTAATGAACATATTATAAGGATTATTTGAAAAATGTAAATAAATTATTAAATGATAAAATATTATTTTTGTTTGCCAAATTAATATTCCCATAAGTAAAATCTTTAAAATCTTGATATTATTTATTTAATATTCTTATTGTATTTGTTTTTATCAAAACACATTAATAATCTTTAATTTAAACTTTTACTTTTAAATCTAAATTCTTTTTGTATGAAGGCGAGTGTATATGTTTTTATAAACTCAACTCAACGTCCTTTACATCCACACCAAAGCAAAAGGGAAAGGAAACAAAGAAATAAATAAAAAGTAGGGAATATATTAAAAATTTTAATATGTGTGTGTTGGCATAATAATGCTCTAAAGAAATAAAATAAAAATTAAACTAAATTGATTTATCTGCATACCAACACATACAAATAAACATTAATAATACCACCACTACCACCAAAAAACAAATAAGAGTAAATAATCTAAAGAGAACGACAGTTGAACAAAAGAGTGAATTGAAAAACAAATATATGCATTAGAAGTGAGATTGAAAAATTCTTAACATACTTTTATGTCAGTAAAAACAATACAAAAACAGTTTAATTTTTAATTTTTATGGTTTTCATCACTTGTAATGAAATTTTGGACTTTCTTCGGAAACCCTTCCATTAACGTTTTTATAGTGATTTCTGTCACTTTGCTCACATAGGTATCCCATTACCGTTTAAAATGTACCACACTTTTGGACACCTTCTTTTGTGTTTTTCAGAATGCTTTAAGCAAAAGGCTTATTCTCTCCCCTGGACTTAACTCCTGGTAGTTTGTAGGATAAAAATTCCACATCTTTCTTCTTATTCTTGTTAAAGGACTTGTTTGCCATAGTGGCATGATGCCAAGCCGAGACTAAGTGGATATATTCTGAAGTCTTATGAATGGATCCAGCCTTCTCTTGATATAAATTTCGGTAATTATAGAGCCCGTTGTAATAAATAATTAGTTTCTGTTATAGCAAACGCATATAGATTCCCATACCAAGAGTTTTTCTTCAACATTACCTCGAGCATTAGCAACATGAAATTTTTGAACAGAAAGTTGCGAAAAGTTTGACAGTAAAGAAAACTTTACTTCAATTTCCGTACTCTGTTCTTGGCCTCTATATATTAGCAGTTTTCCTGTCAGGAACTGTTTGAGACTTGTATGCTCTTCAACCGTCATTTTAACTTTTCGTACCAAATAGACCGAGCACTGAGCTAACCGAACTTCTTTCCTACCAGATGTATAAGAAGCTCTTTTAAAACTCTTTCTATTTTTTGGCATCATATAGACTGTTCTCTCTACCTGAACCATATATTCTATCAACGGACAAATTCTCCCGGTACGGTTCAATAACATTGGGAGCAGTTTGGCAGCAAATCTTTGAATGTTTGGCCAACTTATTTGTAGACCCAAGTTGCGGTATTTAAAAATTTTGCGAACTTTTTTCTGATCACTGACTTTAATCTGATGAACGTAATAACTGACACATTGGACAAAGTTAACAAATCAAGTCAAGAAAAATAGCAAAAAATACTTGCGTTGAATTTTCCAGTGACAAATGTGTGTAAAGAATTTTTCGTTTTCAATCTTTACGTATGTATTATTTGAATACAAACATATGCCAGACAGACGGTGAAAGAACACACAAATAAACAAACCAACATGATTGCTTAGGACTGTAATAAAAAAGAATTAATAAATAAGGGAATGAGGAAGGTCTGTCCTAAATAAAAAATACATATATAAAATAACTGTGACACAGAACATAGCAATCATTGGGGACACATTAAATTTGAGGCAGTTGAGCAAAAAAAAAACAGATAGAAAAAATATTAAAATAAACAACCACATATGAATACAAATGTGAAAATATACATACATATATATGCATGATTGTATATAACAAAAAACGTATATACATACATACATACATACATACATACATACATACATACATACATACATACATACATACATACATACTACTATATGCATGTAAATGAACTTAAACCATACATATGTACAAACAACAAACACACTTGTGCATATATATACTTACAACAAACATATGTATGCAAAATCAACTGAATGAATATATTCAAACACTCATACATACACATAAAACTACGTATAATGTAAGTGTATAAATGTATGAGTTTATGGTCATAAAAAAGCAATTTTTACAATTTTTTCATGAGCATTTTTTTGGCAGACTTTTTTTATTTCAACTCAGCAAAAAAAAAAAAACGTATTGTTGATGGTTTTTATATCTTTATTATATTTGAGTTTTGTAAAAGTCAATTTTCTATTTACAAAATTTACCAAAAAAAAATTATATTGAAAAAAAAAACGTAAAAGAAAATGTGACTGAATGAATTTTTGTGGTTAGAATTTTTTGTTATTCACTTATACGTTCACAGTGACTGATGAATTTCTATATATACATTTAATAATGGCCATACAAAACCGCAAATATTTAATTTACATACATTTTTGTTAAATTTATTCCACACAGTGTGACAAAAATGATAATAATTAAAAGAAGAGGAAATACATGTTACCTTCCATACAACATATAGATCGATATAGAACCTTACTACTATGTGCAAGTGAGATTTTCACATTTAAAGTAGTCAAGGTGATCGTTCAATACTCAACTAAGCTTCTAAACAATCTATAATTCTAATTTTATTCTCAGATTTAAATTAAGAAAATAATCATTTAATGAAAATTAATTTATTTTCAACTTTGATAACCTCCATTGAACCATTTGCAAACAATCTTTGGGTTCACAGTATGTCTCTAAAACTTATGCGTTCAGCATTATTTTATTTCCAGAATAAAATAAAATTTAGCATTATTTATTTCCTCTAAATGTTATGTAGTTTTCATATCATATCACAATATTTTATAGTCTTTCAGGATTCCATATTATGCCCCCCACAAGTGGTGAAGAAGGTGCATCAAATCAAAATCTGAGTCTGTCTGTTCATCTGTTTGTTTTTTGTCTGCCTGGTACGCTCACGTCCACAAAACTTGACAGAGCTCAATTAAATTTGGCCAGAGTATTTGTAATAATCCTTTTTAATACCAGCAAAACTGGTTCAGTATATTTAAAGATATAGACCGATACCTGAGGAGACCTCTTAATTCAAGCGAAGAACTTTCGTAAAATTGTTAATTATAAATCGACAAATTAAAATGAAATGTTGCCATATTTTTTTATGATCAAAATCGGGTCAGCAGAAAAAGAGTTATTGCAAAAATATACACGATTTAATGATTCATAAAGTGCCCCTGTGTTAAGAAAAACGTATGTATGAAATACAGTGTCTATACTTCATATTTATTTGTGTTGAAAGGTATCGAATATTCGGCATAACCGAATAATGCATTCTTTATTATAACACTTGATAGCGAAGAGACATGTTAACACCGCATTCAATAGACGTCAGTTTATAAATGACTTTTATTTATCGTTATAATTGTAAAACTTCGTGCTCAGAAACAAATGTTAAGAAGTAGGAAGCACCTAATACACCCAAAATCAAGGAAATTGGGATTCGTTTGAATACAAATCAAAAAATATTAAAAGGCGATTCTGTATTTCAAAAATGATGTTGAACCGCTTCAAATATAAGTAAAATGTAAACTTTGGATTCTGGGTGTAACACAAATATCCCATAAAGTATATTTTTATATTCACTCACTGAATAAGGTATGTCCGTCTGTCTGGATTTGCACCCTCAAATCCACAAAATAATTGTCTGAAATCAATGAAATTTAGTTTTATTTTTTGCTATTGCACTAAGAAGTTTCCTCGTAAAATCGGCCCGGTTGGTAAAATTTTATGGATTGATGTCTGAGCCAACCTTGAAATTCTGGTGAAGAACAATGGCTGATTTTTCTATTAAAACTGAATGGATTAAACAAAAAGATATGCGTAATTCATCATTATTCCAAAAATCATCAATATTGGATTAGTATAAAAATATATATGTATTTCCCATATATATGTATTTAAGATTTGGTTGGATAAATAGACCCAATCGCAAAAAAAAAACAACAACAATCATGACGACGCTCAGCTACAAGTTGCAAGAATAGTTTGAAATCATTTGAATGGGAATTTTTTAAGCATTTTAAAAATGTGACATATTAAAAAACAACAACAATATTAATATTTAAAGTTATATGACAATTCAGTTGGAAGCAAAAAACTCGAAAATTAACTTGGTAATAAAATTAGTTGGTTAATATAACTTAAATGGGATTTTGATTCAAATATAATAAAATATTTACAGAAACAAGGTTTGATAGTTTAAACAACCTCCTGAACTTGATTTTAAAAAAAGAGCAAGTTCCAAAATTAAATTCTATAAGAAAGTGTTGCAGTCTAAAAATATGAAAAGTTAGAATGGTATATTCGGTCATGCAGAATCTTAAAAAATACTCTCCACCAATGCGTATTAAGTAAATACGTTATGTGTCGTACATGCAGTTTATGTCTTCACTTGAACTTAGAAGTTGCCTCAGATATCGCTCTTTATTTCTTAATATATTAGAGATTTTGCTGATTTAAAATAGGAAGTTCTCAGGACAATAACAACTACTTAGGCTAAATTGAGCTTTGGTAATGGTTGTGAATGTGAGCGTGCCAACAACGTACGAATAGTCAGACGGAAAAACAGACAGAAAGACAGACGGAAAGACAGACAGTTAGACAGTCGGAAAGATAGACAGACTGACAGACAGGCGGTTATAGCTTAGTCGACTCAGAATTTGATTTGATATAAGAATATATACATTGTAAGGTCTAACATGATTCCTTCATAGCGCTACACTCGGAATGACCTCTTGTAATGGTAGAGAATATAAAAGGAAGATGTTGTTGTAACAGCTAGAAAAGAAACATTTGTTAGTTGTTTTGTTTCGAGATCTGGTTCAAAACATGACCAAATTTTCAATCTATACTGAATGAGTTCATTGTCCATTTTGAACTGAGAGTGATATAATTTGCTTGGCATTTAAGCAAACACGTGGAACTTGGCCACATGCAATACATTAGTTTGAACTGCTAAATGAAGCTTTTACGAGAGATCTTTCACATATCTGATCCAAGAATGAACAATTTACTTACCAATCTTTTACGTAACTTAAGGATGCGTTTTGGAAGCTTTAAATTTTTCCCCACTGTCTATCTGTTATCTCACAAAGCTTCCACTTCCTAATATTATGCAAAATCCTATATAACACTGTTTGAAATGTTAAAGAACATTAAAGTTAAGAAGTTGTTATGTGTTTGGTCGGGTGCTATTTTATGTGAAAAGATTTACACCGTATAGATCCCGAAACATTGTGTTGAGTCCATACAATTCATTGCACACAAATATGCATTCTGACTATTAAATCCGATTTAAAATATTTGTTTTATTTTAATACTTTTAAATGTTAATTAATATATTTGTGAATTTTGTTTTTAAATATAACGAAAAATGAATATCAGCCATTTTTAATTCCACTGTTCTATTATTGTTAACGATTCATATAATTCAGCTTTTTTTTATACTCGTTTCTACCTTTGAATTTTTATTATTTAAAATTTTATTTATTTGTATTTTTTTTCATTCAATTTTTTTTCGTTCTTCTTCTTTTTTTATTTTCAGAAGTGTTATTGTTGTAGCTGGTATTGTTGTTTTAATAACCTAAGGTAAGTTAGCATTTTGTTGAATGGTTAATATGACCTTTTTTCCATATTTGTATATTATATATTTATATTGTATAAAATATATATACGTTTTTTTTTGTTGTGTTCCGTAGAAAAGGAAAAGAAAGTGAAAAAAGAAGAAATAAAATAAAGAAAAGATTTGCATAAATGCTTTTATCGAAATATAAATGACTTGCCAGGTTCATAAATTTATTCCTTATGAAATATATACAAACACATACATACGTTTATAAATATGCCTACAAATGAATATGTTTGTTTCTTTTCGTAAGTGTAAAGGTAATAATGTATTTATGTATGTGTGTAAATAAATAAATAAATATTATAAGCTTAAACCATGAAATTTTATAACTCTCAAAAGGCTCATATTATATAACAAAATAAGAAGAGAATTATTTACAAAAATTTGAATTAATGTAAGGAGAGAGTAAAATCTAAATTTATTATTTCAAAAATATTCAATTTTTGTATAGAATAATTCTTTATATAGTAAATATACCCCAGTTTCACTCAATTCATTCCTTATATTCAAATCTATTTAGCATTAACTAACATATTTTCATTGTATTAGTAAAAAATCCTTTGAAATGTTTATATTCTCACATATATACACTGGTGCATATTCCAATAAACGCAAATAACTTTTTTAAAGAATTAGAACAAAATTAAAATAACATGTGCAAATAATATTTTTATTAAATCAACTAAAACACTATTTTTATTTCATTTTTTTATAACCCTACCACCACAAGTGGATACATTCTGTGTGTAACGCTAAGAAGAAATGACCTACAGCTATATGTATTAAATTGCCAGTCGAAAAATTATCAAAATCGGTTTAGTAGAGACAAATTTATAGGCAAAAATATAACTAATTTAATGACACATTTAAGAAAAACTTTTATGTATTGTATACGTTTGTGAATGTATGTGTAGGCATGTGTGTACGAAACGTACACTACACAACCACTAATGTTTACTTCGTAAGGAATTTGAAAATTTGCTATGGCCGAATATATAATTTTTACTTGTACCACTAAAAAATGTGGTGATGAGGGTATATTAAGTTTGTCATTCCGTGTGAATGAAAAGGAGGAATTACGACCTAAACAAAAAATTAATTTTAACATTTTAGTACGTGCTCCATCCAATTTTGATATCGGCCGCGATTTTTAAGATAATTTATTGAAATTTATCATATGTACTTATTTTGATACAATAATAAATCCAAAGAAATCATATTGTTCTGGGATCATTAATTGACCCAATAAGTGCCTTTCCCGGAATATGATTTATAGCTTATAAAACTCTTAAATTTGAATTAATTCTTATAACAAGCATATTTTTTGTTTTTATACTTTCCACAATACATGTGTAAAGAGAGTTTATTAACTTTGTCATTCTGTGTGTAACGCTACGAATGAATTATTTCAGACCCCATAATGAATATATATTCTTGCTTCAAATAAAAATCTCAGTCGTTTTTTGTCAATCTGTATGTCTGCTCACATCCACAAAAATTGAGAGAGCTCAATGAAATCTGGTCTAATAGAAAAAAAGCCAGTTCAGTAGAAAAAGTTATAACCAAAATTATAACTAACTTTATGAGTTAAGTGTTAAGTGTTATAAAATATATACATTTGTGAGTGTATGTGTGTGTATATGTATATCTATGGAAACAAACGTATTAACTTCACACGAATTTGTGGTGAAGGGTATGGAAGATTCGGCATAGTCGAATATAGCATTCTTACTTGTTTTTAACTTAACTTTAGAGTCTTACTGCGATTTTGAATAATATTTTCCCATAAACGTAAATTAATTTATTATCTTTATAGCATTAAGTAGTTTTTACCCGTTGCGCTTAGCTGCACAAACATTCCCCTCAGTCCAATATCACGAAAGAAATTTCATAAATCACAACGTGTATTACAAAAATTTTATGCAATGGACGTTTCGCCAAATGCTCGCGGCCCTGACCGTTCTAAAATTTTATTCAATATTTGCATTGTGTGGGAGCTACCTCTTCCCTTGATCCTAACCGTCCTACATTTTGTCCAGTAAAAATCTTTAGAACCAAATTTAAGAACTTTCGCTCTTACAGTTGGTTATTTGATAATCAATATTAAAACAATAAAAAATAAAATAAATACCTTGAGAAGGCAATGTGATCCAATTTGAATACTCCCGCTTCGCTTTTACAGTTCTTAACATATTCAATTTGTAATATTTGCCTTGTATAGGAATACCTTTCCTCTTGAAATTCTTTAGAAAGTGTTTAAGGTCAAATTTGAGAATTTTTGCTGTTAAAGTTCTTAAAATATTCAATAATCAACATTTTTTTTGTATGCGGGACCCCTCTTCCCATGATCCGATCCTCCCTTCATTTTGTCCAGTAAAGCAGTTCCTTGCTAAAGTGCTTGGAGCCAAATTTCAAAATTCACGCAGTTATAGTTCTTTAGATATTCGATTATCAAAATTTGCTTTGCATGGGGGCTTTCTCTCCCCCCAATTCTATCCGTTCACCGTTTGTCCTGTAAAGTAGTTCCTTCAATTCCCTTTTAACAAGAGCCCAATATCTATGCACTGGTCTTCTCGCTGGTCAATTTGGACGATTTAACTCATGTGGTAAAAATACCAAATATTAAAATACTCAAGGGCTTATTTGCCATAGTGACCAGAAAGTTGCAAATAATCTTCCAGAATTAATATTTTTTAGAAAACTTGAGTTCAATTCCGCGCTCTGATTTTGGAAATGCATTTATAGGAATTTGCATCAGTGCAGTTATCATATTTATACAATAATATTTATTATTACTTTTTTGCTATAAAAAAATGATGATTTCAAAACTTATGAATAAATTTATTTTGATTAATTTTAACGGATTTATTCATTTTTTGTTCATTCTTATCTTTAACTTAGAAAAATATGAGTTATAAACAACAAAACTCCATTTAAATTCATTGACCAAAATAATTTTATTTTCATTTTCAATTCATTTTTTTACTTAATCATTGTTGGTGCTAAAATCTGTATTTGTTGTTCTTGTGTATAAGTTTGTATGTATTAGTTTTAATACTTTTGCCACTTTGTTGAGACATCAAGCCATCATTAAACATCATTGAAGATGCCACAATAATTTCCAACACTTACATCATAAGTCACAGCACAACAATTGTTATAAATGACTGACAGTCATCCTCCTCATCATCATTAACATCGTCATCATCATAATCATCTTCTTGGTTTGTGTCCTCTATGGATCTATTTTATTTTCATTTTTTGTAGTCGTTTTCTTTCTTAAGCATTTGATTTTTTGTTGTAATTTTTGCTTTTATTTGTTATTTTAGCTGCTCATAACCAAAACTAAAAGCCCACCATTATTTGCTATTTGTTTTTCTATTATTCTTATTCATCTGACATTTAAGAGGCTCAATGTCTAAGATATATGTATATTTTTATTCTACAGCAGTCGTTCTTAAACTGTCTGTAGTAGGGAAAGATGTTTAAGATATTCAGCAATGAAAATATATATAGAGTTTTTTTGAATCTTTATTCAGTAATTTAACTAATTTTATCCAGTCATTTGCTTCATTCGATAAAAACTTTTAATGCCGGAATGCAAATAATTGAATCCCAATAGCGTCTTTCATGGACTCCCTACGACAATCGACTTACAAAAGTTAAAGAATTATCTTTCCGTATATAACGTGAAAATGAAATCCATCAGTTATATACAGCGCATAAAATCAAAATTTAAGCCGATTTAGCCGTCTGGGGCCAAAAAAACTGTGTTCACTTATTTTATTTTTATCTGAAAGTCTTAATTAAGCGGAATTTTGAGGGCCAAAAACCAAGTAATCAAATTTTTGGCAAGTATCTTCAAATAACCCTGAGCATGGAACCATAGTAATCCGCAGTTATAATGCTACATTGTGTTAATTTTTATGCAGATCAATTCAGCCGAAATGTATAGACCGATATCTGAGATTCTTTAGAAAAGCTTTTGTAATTTTTTCCTTCAAAAAGCTTTTTGAATTTAGACGCATTTACCATAACTTACAACTATATTTACTTCAAAATAAAATCGGCGAAATCAAATTAGTACAGAAAGAAATCCAAAAAATTATGCTGGAACCATAATTTGAAACTGTTTCCATATTAGAACTCTTCCACAAATAATGTTTGCAGATTAAAAAGTACAAAATATGGAGAATTCTTTTTAAACTTTACACAATTATTCCGATTTTTTTAGTATAGAATGTGAATATTGGTTCATAATTCATGAATATCGGTCCTCATAGAATATAGTTCCCATAAAAACTTCTTCTTTGAAAAAGGGTTGTAAGCAGAGTAAACTCTTAAATATTTAAGTATTTCAATGCTTTTGTACTTAACCTATGGATTTTCTGCTGTCAATAATTAAGTTCAAATTAATAATATAATTTTGTCATACGTGACGTATGATTAATATAAATTGGGATTTATTATTTGTTATTTGTATTTTTTAAGTAAATTTTATATTTAAGTAAATTCTTATGTTAATAAACGTTAACATTTATTTCCATAATTTGTTTGTCTGATTGGGCATCACTGCCTTTGATGACATTTGAAATCACTTTGTAAGCAAAAAAGAAATCCCATTGGTTTGATTTCACCACAAATATTCCTTAAGATATCACAGTCTTTCCTAATATTTTTTAAAGAGTGAGTAATGAAAAACTTTACGATTTAGTGTAAAGTCAACTGCACAATAATATGCAGACCATTATTTGCATCTAAAAAGTAATAAAATAAATTTGTCCTCATAGATTGGCATATGTAGATAGATAGGAAGTGGGTTAAAAGAGAAAAGGGAATCACTTTTCAGATCATGTCAAAACCTTCTTTAATAAAATTAAAATTATTGAACATGTAAAAGTTTGTTGGTGATATCTTGCAGATAATTTACACTTGAGTAATGTATTTATCTAATATTTTTACCAGGCTTAAAAATACTTCTGAAGTCTTTATCTGGATAAGTTTGAAGGTCTAATGCAAAACACATCACTTCAAATTTTAAATAACACATTTCATTAACGAATTGAGTACTTCACTATAACAGTTCTTTAGATATAAGATAAATAATGCTTGGTTTCTATAGGGTAAAGATTTCTTCAGAACCTACCACGCTATATTAGTTGTATTTAGCCAATTCCAAAGGAAAGTAATTGTGACAAATTTTAAAACTCTTACAGCAATATCTCTACACGGGGAGTACAACTGCCAACTTATCCCATACTTCATTCTCTTTCTCTTCTAAACCAGAAATTAATTTTGAAACCCTCACGATCCATCTGAAATTATTGGAATAAATCTGTAGACATTTCTGCAAATTAACAACAAAAAGATAACGGCTTTGTATGGGAGGTACAGCTGCCTCTTATCCTATTTTTCATCCATTTTCTCCGGTTAACGAGGAACAAAAATTTGAAACTCGTACAGGAAAATATTCAACAAACATTATTCCCTTATATAGAGTACCTCTTTTTCTGGGAATATTATAATTAATCCTTGAAAATTTTTGAAATTGGTACCGTAGATTTTCATAATTTATAAGTGGAGATTAAAACTTAAGCATTGTTAATCTGAACATTTTTGTCACTTATTTAGAAAATTTGTGAGGATTTTTTCTTTTGTTTGCTCTTAAAATTGTTTCTGTTGTCTTCCTCAACGAATACACTTGCGCAATAGATATATATATATATATACACATATATATATTTATTCCAACTTTCAAATACCATCAACGGGAACTACCAATTGTGTGTAAATAAAAAAATGTTCAAGTATGTGTTTGTAATTTTGTTAAAGTATGTATTTTACTCAATACTTTGGGGAGCAAATTTTTAAAACGTTTTGTGTAACATTTTAGCATCATTAGCTTTGATTTATGATTAGATTTATTTTTAATTTTTAAAACCCATAATTAAAAAAGACTGTTAAATAATTACGTTTACGACATACAAGTGAAATTGCGATTTTTTGCAGCAATTTTTAGAAAGAATATTAATGCAAGATTTTGTTATTAGAATATAACTAAAAATTTGTTTTATTCTGAATAATTCGAATTTTAGTATTTACCCAAGAAAAGTATGAGTAATATAAAATTGAAATATATTAATCATACGTCTGTTGCACTTATTTAATTAATATAACGTATACGCTACCACTGATTTATAAGTAAATTATATTTTTTAATGGAAAAGTTTTTTTTTAATTTTTTCTAGAGTTTATCTATTTCAAGGTAAAAACTTTATTGTTAATAAGGAGTGAGAGCGAAAAATTCTTAACATACGTTTTTCATTTAAATTTTTAACCCAAGTATTTTGTGCTTTTTTATAAAGTTTCCTGTTTAAAATTAACGACCAGAAAAATGTGATTACCTAAGTTATAAGATATTTTCAGCAAAGCCCAGATTGGTCCTACGAAACGTTGTTCAAGCATTCAAAAGTCGACCATCAAAATATTTCCAGTGTTACTAAACCTGGTTTGAGTGAAAGAAATGTTCCTCATGACATTTCTAGAGTCAAAAAATAGTATTTTCAAAAGAGCTCCTAACACATCCGGTAAAAAAGCAGCCTGGTAATCTCAGCTTGGTACAAAAAGTTTAAACGAATGCAGGTTAAAAAACATTCAAGGCTCAAAAAGTTCTTGACAGAAAAAAGCACAGAAATTGAAGTCAAGTTAAAAAATATGTTGTAATAATAATGGATGTTCTGGCAAATTTCTCTCAACTTCCTGGTCAAAAATTTTATGTTGCTGATGCTCGAGTAAATGTTAAAGAAGAGTTTAGAACTCAAAAGCGGTCAAAATTGCCTAAAATATACAGTTGCGGCAATAGAAGCCAATCATTTGTTACAACAGGATCTATTAATGCCGAAATTGTACATCAAGAAATGTTTACAAAAAAGCTGCTTCCATTCGTAAAACTTCATTATCTGTCCAAAGGTAAAATATCCAAACTGCCCGAAATTCAGTCCAGTGAAGAGATATTGATCTCTTGTTTAAAGAGAATTTAAGAGCAGAAAAGAAGGTGTTCAAAAGTGCGTAGATATTAAACAGAGATGGCAAAGTGACAGGAGGCACTATGAAAATGTTAAATGAAAGGGTTTCCATAAAAGTTGTCCTAATTTCATCATTAGTGATTAAATCAAAATATTGTCTTAAAGAAAACTGCAAGTTTGGTGGTCTCGTTTTTATTAACACACATGTATGTTAAGAATTCTTCAATCTAACTCCTTATGTTGACCTAAATATTTTATGACTTTTTATTAGAAAATCTTACAAAATTAAACAATTTTATTATATTTTCGTTGTATCTTTAAAAAGACTTTTTCAATCTTTAATTGTCTGGTATTTTAAAAGAATCATTGATGTGTATAATGATCTCTTTTTGCGTTATTTTCTTCTCTAGTCTTTTTTATGGATTCAATAAACTTTCCAGAAATTCCCTTATGCATGTTGGGAGGGAAGTGTTGAAATAGAAATTTTTATTTTTACTCAGATAATAAATAATAAAATAAAATAAGGAAAATAAATAAAAAATGGTCTAAAATGAACGTTGTTTTTACTCTACCTAAACTCTTATAGAAGGGGGAATAGAAAAGAACATCAGAAATTATAATGGTTTTAGGCAACTGAATGACACACACACACACTAAAATAAATATAAAAAATGAATCGTTAAGAAAAAAAGGAAAACAAGTAAAATGGATGAAAAAAAGGAAACAAAAATCAGATTGCACGTGAAGTAAAAAGTATAAAAGTCTTAAGAGTAGGAGTTTAACAAAAAAACAAATATGGAATAAAAATGAAATAAAATGACAAAATTATATATGTTTTATTTTGTCTATGCGAAATAAGGCATTCATGGCACCTCCCTCCCCTTTCTTCTATTCCTCTCTTGTGTTATAGATGAATAAATAAATTCTTATAGTTTTTTTGCGTATTAAAATAACAAAATGTTTTTTTTATTTATATTTTAGTGATATTGAAATTAATGTTGCATAAAATACAGTAGTAAACGTTTTAATTTATTTTCATTATTCAATAAATTAAATTTTTATTTGAAATGATTTTTGTAGTTTTAATGGAAATCATTATTAATTTATAATAATTTATTTTTAGTTTTATATTAAATTTTCTATAATGTTTTCACCGAAATCCTTGAATTATTTTGAAAAATATAGATTTTTTAATAAAATAAAAAAAGCTGAAATTTTACACTGTAACAAAAAATGTAAGAAACACAACGAAAAAGGTTGTAAAATTGATGAAAAGTAGATTATATATCAACTAGCAAAACATATATTTATGATAATGAAAATGTTCGTTAATTTTATGTAAATCTTTCAAATTGATGGATCTGTTTTTGTATCACTAGGGGTGGCTTGATATTATACATTTGGGCGTATAATGTAACCAATTTTTAAGTATACTGTTCGACTCAGAATCTCCTTGAGTCAATTTTACCGTTTTCTCGGAAAGTTTTGTTTTATATTTTAAGGATGTGCCAAATTTTAAGAAGATCACTTCATTGGTTCTCATACACAAATGAGAGAACAAATGTAAAGCATAAGTCAATATTGTAATGATATTTGTTAAAAAGAAGTTAAATATAAGCAGAAATTGAAGTTAAACTTTTTGCGAGGGTTGGCCCATAATTTCCAATAGCTCCCTTATTATACTCCCAAAAATTTCAAACAAATGTTACTATGACATTTATGTAATTAACTCCGAAAAACCAAATTATACGTGGATCGTTCAAAAATTTTTATTCTTACTTTTATAAAGCAACCATGTGTTATAAATTTAATCCTAGTTGGGCTTGATGACTATAACTTTATTATAATAAACTCACGTCAAGACCAATTGGTCGAGTTGAATTGAATTTTTCCACATTGTTTGTTATAATCCTTAGCAATCCCGGTCTAATAGTAAATTAGTTATAGACCGTAGTTCAAAATATCCCGAAATCCAACAAAGGATTAAATTACAACCAAAACTCGTCGAAATCGAATTAATAAAGAAAGGTTATGGGCGAAAAAAATTGCAAAATTTTGTTACACCACAATATTAGTGTGTCATGTAGATCGTAATTTTTAACATTTCTGAAATTTATCACACACATTTATTTTGTTATAACATTTTGTTATGACAATAAACCATATGTAATCTAGCTCCCTTATAGGTCTTTTTCCGAAATTGTATTTTAGAAGTTTTTGAATATTTAAAGCTCCTTAATATTGGCCAATTTATTGAAATCGGAAATATATTTTTTTCAAACTTTTGATGAATATCGGTCCATATTTTGCTATTACTTCCATAAAAGGCTTCTTTCCGGGAAACAGTTTTGAGCTTATAAAGTTCTTCAATATAAACCGAAATTCGACATAATTATTTTTTAAATTTACTAACATTTTTGGACTGATATACGTAATTTGACGTATTTATGCTCATATTCGTTTATATTTTATATATGGGGACTTTCCCGAAATAGAGGTTTATGCTTATGAAACTAAAATATATAGACCATTTTTATTAAGACTCGGCACACTCACTTTTGGAAATGTGCGTGACATACGTAATTAGTTTAAGTAATATCAGTCCAAATTAATATACTTCCCTATATGGACTGATACAAAAGACTTTCGCGAAATAGGTTTTAGGGTTTATGAAATATAGACCAAGTCTATTAAATTCATCATATATTTTTCGAATTCGCCAAAATTTTTCTTAAAAGTAAGGAACTTTATGTTCACCTGACTACATTTGATTGTAGCAGAAAATTTGAAGGCTTTGAGAAAAGAAATCCTGAGTTCTTAAATGTCATATCAGTCTTTTTAAAGCTTAATATAGCATTATTACCTCCTTTTAATATGTATACCCAGGTGAGAAACATATCATCTATTGGACTCAATAAAAATTCGTGCAACTGTTTTTTAAAGCACCAGAAAAATGTGCAAAAATAGTTCAAACTTAATATTTTTATTAAAAAAATAAAAAATGAAGTTTGATCAGTCTAATTGTAGGTTCCAGCTTTAGTTATAGACTATAGAATATTTTTATTAAATATAAGACTCATAAAACTTTAAGTACACTCTCCAGTAATGTTTTTGATCGATTCTCAACATAAAACTTCATTATAAAGTCAACTTACTTCCACAAATTATGCAACATAAAATTTGTGTCTTAAAAGTAGTAACATACTTTTCACAACTCCAAACAGTAGTTGTTTCTCTTAGCACTGCAGTTCCCCTAACGTATGTGAGCTCCAATACGCTATTCATTGCATGAAGGAAATTATAAAATTAGTCCCAGAGTTTACATTAACTCTCTTGCAAGTGCAAATGTCTGTTGCACAGTGTCACAAAAATTTTTTATATTAAAAAATATTGCTATTAAATTATTAATTTAATTATAATCAACTACAATTAGTTTAATAAATTATTTTATTAAAGTATTTTTATTATTAGAGAGCTATTTGTGGTTTCGATTTAAATTCATTATTAAAACTAATAATCTCTTATTAAATTTTAATTAAAAACCTTTATTCCTTCAACAATTTCTTAGCATTTAAACGATAATTATCTTATACTGGTTAACATTTCTAAGAATTTATTTAAAATTCACCACAGACAATTAAATTATTCTCCATATCTATAATTATTCGAAAATCTAACAAAAAGTTTAACAACATAATTCCTGGTAAAAGAAAATATGCTACAAATAATTAAAAAATTTTATAAATAAATATGTATTTAAAAATATCGATTTATAAAACACCTTTAACTCAAACTCGTCATGTTAATATTTATATTTAATATACAACTTAATAATAAACTCACAAAGTAAAATGGTTGTTTTCTCTACTTTATGGGTGCTTTATGGTGGGGGGAATTATTCTGAACTCTTCATTTTCCAATACACTTGCAATTCTTTAGAAGTTTCTTTTATAAAGGAAATATATGTATTTGTGTCTCATCTACTATATCACTCCAATAATATTTCTGCTGCCGTTGTTTGCACATGTCGGTTTGCATGTATATGTGTATGTGTGTGTTATACGCGACAATATATAAATTCTTAATAATATCAAGCTTTAGTACCTCCTTCTTTTAGTTGTTATCCTTTTGTTGATTTTATATTGTATTTATTTTATTTTTCCCTGTTCACTTGCTGGGTGCTGAATATTGTTAGTTGGATTCTATGGTTGAATGCCTTTTTTAGCTTTGTGTGAATGTACAATGGGTCTGAAACAAAGACACAAAGAAAGGGGATAACTAGACTTTCTTAAATTATATTAAATACGGGAAAATCGATACACATATGATGTTGGAGATTCATAGAAAATACTTAATTTCTCACAATAAGAATTAGAATAAATTTCCTTTAATCGTTTTTAAACTGTAGCACGTAGTATAGATTATAAACTAGAACGCAATCTATAGTCCATACTATAGTCCATACTATAGTCCATCAAATGTACAACAACGTTGTATATACTATAGACTACAAAATAACCTAAATTTTAAACTAGAACGTAGTCTATTTTATAGGCTAAAACGTAATGCTAGAACGTAGTCTACAATTTACACCAAAACGCACTGGTGCATATTCCTATAAACGCACATTTCATTAAAAAATGGAAAAAAATCAACAAGAAAATATTTAGTCGGCAAATAATATTTTTAATAATTCAACTAAAATTTAATTTAAAATATTATCAACTAAAAACTTTACTTCTATTTCATTATATTTTTCCTTTTATTTGGCATTTTCCTTTAAGCTTAGTTAAGTCTATCAGTCTCTATAGCATTATTAATAATATGTGGATCATTGTTGTGGATTACCTCAAAATTCGTCCACGCATTTTTAGAACGATCGGAATCAATTTCATTCCAAACTTGCTTCTTTTTAATTTTTAGCTCTGTTAATGTCATTCTGGACTTTATTTAAATAAACCTTACTGATCATTTATCCCCACAAATCCTCCATTGAGTTTTAATCCGGACTGCTTAGAAATATGTACCGCAACATTATCTTGAATGGAAGATCCAATTGTCAGAAGCAATTCGCTATAATTCACTTTTGTTGAAATAAAACAAATTTTTGATTTTCCAATTACAGAAAATGCTGACTATAACACTGGCAACGGATACCGTTTGATTTAAGTCCATCTAAATTAAAAATTTTTGTCAGGAAAATTCCTTTTTTCCACTCATAGGGGAATTCTATTTAGAGATTCTATTTTTTCTCGTATGAATTTGAGACGTGAATGAATTTGTTTTCTAAGTATCGATTACACTTTGGCTTCTTCCATTTTATGTTTTCATCTCTTCGTAAAATGTGAGCAACGTGTTTAGAAGTCACAGGAAGATTTAGTTTGTCCGTTATATGTGGAGAATTCAACTTGTTACGGGTTGATTTTTGTCTTATGAAATGATCTTGTCTTTTTGTAAATTTTGTATTAATTTTGAAAGATTTTATAACTTAAAAAAATACGCACCACTTTAACTGGACGTTTAATTTTAAGACCAATTTCTTTATTGAAATATCCTTGATCACGAAAAATTTTTATTTTCATTGGGCATCTATAATAAATATTTTATTTTTGATAATTTTTTCAAAGCAATTTTCAAATCTGCGTTTATAGAAATTTTCCACATAAAATTGCCCCTAAAAACATTTGATCGCATGAAAAAAGCAAACAATAAGACTAAGAACAAATCTTGTTTGCTTTCAAAAAGAACCGTTAATTAGCCGCTCAATATGGTTAATTATATATAGAACACTTAAATTATACGATGTGGACCATAGTGCAGCATATTTAAATTAAGTTGAGTAGCTGGTGTTTATTTACCGCCGCTTCTTTGGGTCTTGTTGTTTTCATATTAATAATATCATTGAACAGCAGTTAAAACTAAGAAAATCGGTTTAAAAACAAATATATAGAAATATATTTCTGCTCTCCTACACCTGTTTTTAAGGGGCATTTTCTCAGTATTCATACATATTTTAATATTTTCTTTTTTTGTTTAAAATGTGCCTCTGTCATTACGGTTATTTCTACTTTTGTTGTTATTAAATACAACTGATTTAATTTTTTTCAGAATTTATATGTCTCATCAACAACATTTTCAAGATTCCTGTGATTTTGCTCATGTAAAAGGAAGTTAAAAAGGTAGAGAAATGTGTTTAAGGAAATTTTTAAACTACCCTCGTTTTTTAAATATTACATTATATTTGCTTGCTATTCTCTGCCACTACTCATATATACATAAATATATATGTATATGTATGTATATTCAACTAAAAGGACCTTTGTTGTATTTATTATTATATGAAAAAGAAATTGAATAAAATAAGTGAACAAAAAACTCCAGTAGTAGCGAGGCAACAAAAAAAAGGTATATAAAAATTATGCCAAAGGCTCTGTACAATTTTTTTCAATAATATTTTGTTTTTGTTGTTATTTTATAATATTTTTTTTGTTCGAATTTTACAAATAAAAGTTTGGATTTATTAAAATTTCAATAGATTTTTATTTTGCATTTTTTACTTTTTTTCATTTTTGTATTATTAAATTAAATTATATTCATATTCTTACTTTAATATGTACAGTTGTAAATGATAAACATATGTATTACAAATGAAGCAAATTTTTTATATATAATTATTGAGATCTAGTTGCAAGTTTTAACTACTATTTTCAAATTGAGAGACTGAAAAAATCTTATCTTTTTTGGAAGTACAGTGATTATCCGGTTCAATGAATACTCCTTTTAGCAAATATGCGATATAATTTGTACTGTGCAATAGTTTTTCCAAAAATGGTGGCAGAATTCTTTTAACGGTTTCAAAACTAAATGAAAATGTTATTTTCTATCAAATAAATAAATAAATTTTAAACAAAAAATACTATTATTTTTCATAAATAAATAAACTGAACCGATTTCAGACATTTTAGGAATAGTTACGAGGTACATAGTTTAGGTTTAAAATAAGAAATTTCTCAGGACAAATTTCATTGAAAAAAATCCTTTTAGAGACTGATTTTACCTCTCTTTATAGAGAAACTGATTAACTCTAGTTATTGAAGAATGGTACACGCATTTACCAAAATTTAAGGAGGAACTTTCTGGTTTTAAGTGTTTTGTGAACATTATCCAGAAACATTCCTTGTGCCTGAACCATTTTTACTATCAACGGACAAGTTATCTTTAGTAACACAGGATGCATTTGGTGACAGATCTTTAAATGATTTGATCCTATTGTTTAAAAAACATTTACTCTAGCCCTTGGGGAGGAAACGTGGTGGAATGTTGTTTAAACTCAAATCGCGGAAAGAGTCAAGGTTATTTGGCTACGGAGTGGAATTGCCATATACATCAAATGACCGATTGCCCCAAAAATCGGTAGGATTTTAGATTAGTTATGCTCCTAACCAAGGGGGAAAGTCATGTCCGAATACATGACTCGAATTGGTACTCAGGCGTGCATTCTGATGCACTTGGGGACGCTGGTAGACACATTGTATTCACCCAGTGCGAAGAGCAACCGTGAGGTTAGGTTATACAGAGACAGGTACTCACGTTAAAGGCTTCGTTGTTGTCGTATACACGACCACGTTTGTTAAAAATTTTTAATTTTTTAATCAAAAGCCAAAGAGGTCCTTTATTTAGATTCCATATTTGACGTGCTAAGATACATTTCATTTGGATTTCTACAAAAGGGCCATTCAGTAGACCTTTGAACAGGTCAATCTAGAACAGTCGCTTTCCCTTTGATCTTCTAACATGATACACTTCATCTGCTAATTTTCTGAATTTACCACTACATAAAATAATCTTCCATATAGTATAGTCCAATCCATATATTCCGCTATAACGACTTTTAATACTCATTAAAGAGAATATCAAAATATGTAGTTAACATCGGATCACTCCACCGTGACCTATCCGAAATTGCCGTTAAATAAGCCTTTTACCTAGTTTCAGCTATCGGTCTATTACTTTATTCTGAATGGTTTTAGAAAAAAAGGTTGTGGTGGTGGAGGGTATAAAAGGAACTACTTTATGGAGAGTTTTAAAACTAAATTGCAATACTTTATAACTGTAAGATTTTAACTGCTACAGGGATTAAATTATAGTTAACCCACATAAAACAAAATATCAAATATCGTTTGAATCCTTATTATTTTTATAAGAATTCATTTATTAGAAGAATTTTGAGAAGAGTTACCGTCAACCGAGTTTAAAAATTAACACCAATAGCATTCCTATTTAACTGGGAGAGTCGGGGGAAAGAGTTAGCCTCAAACAAAGTAAACATTGTCCAATACCTTAAAAAATCTATATAACCAATAACTTTCTATGAATTGATAGAACAGAGAATCAAACCCGATATTTGCTGGTCATACTTAATATTTTGATGTTGCTTTAAACATACATATTTCATAAAGTCTTATATAACCGAATGTTTTACTGAAACATATTTTTTATTTCTTCACTTATTATAATTAAATTAAACAAATAAGATTACTTACACTTTCCGTTCACGATACATGTAAATTTATTGATTGTATGTAAACAAATAATTCTTATTAACACACGCATATTAAGAAAATCTTCCTTTCACACATATTAACCAATACATGCGTGCATATTTAAGGATACTCTTAATCAACATAATGTGGCCTTCTTTTTTTGCAACTTTATTCATTCATTCATTTGTGTTGTATACATTTTACTCATTAAATGTATGTATCGTATGTATGTATCGTATGTATGTATGTATGTATGTATGTATGTATGTATGTATGTATGTATGTATGTATGTATGTATCGTATGTATGTATTGAATTAATTTGCTTATCAATTGGCTTTTTCAAGATTTATCGACTTATTAACATTATGAACATGTTGAATAAGGAAAATACAGTTTTATCAATTTGAATTTATATTTATGAATGTACACTGATGCATATTCCTATAAACGTATTTAATTGATTCTTTTATTTTGAAGCTTTTTTTAATCAGAGACAACTTAACGGTACTTATTTAATGTAAACAAGATTTTCTTTTTTATGCGATAAAATGTTCATTGGTTTCATGACCCGGGATGTTCCAGTAGGAACGGAAATTGGTCACCAAATTAAATATAATGGTGGTTTGTATTTTGTATTTTGGTGTTCGTTGTCCACATTTTACGAAGAGATGAAAACATAGATATATGATTGGATGAAAAAGCAAAACGATTCTGAATCATACTCATGTTATTGGCACAATTAAGCGTCATAGCGTAATTTCGGACGTGGTAACGTTATGATTTGGTACTTGGCAAATCTTAAAGTAGTTTTGATCTAACAAAAATTAATAACACAATTTATTTGTTCTTTTCTCTATTTTGGATGAAGAAATGGATGAAGTTGCATATTCCTGCAAGATAATCCTGAGGCAGTTGTTTAAAAGCTGTTCAAATCATGGTTTGGCGAATTCAGTATACCGTCTTGCAATCCCTATAGGGAATTTGAGGGAGAATACAATGTCCAAATGAAAGCATAAGAATTTTTCAGATATAAAATTAAAAATAATTAAAGCAAATTTTGTATGAAATTGATTCTGATCTTTAAAAGATTAGTGGAATCAATACCCAGCAAAACTTTTGAGGTTTTCCACAACAATTCATTATCAAAAAAAAATTGCGTTATAGGAAACCAAAAATTGTATATTTAAACTTTAAAAATTAAGTTAAATACAAATAAAGTTTTCAGTTCACAATATTTTAAATAAGTATTAGTTTAATAAAAATATTATT
Source organism: Cochliomyia hominivorax (assembly GCA_004302925.2). Classification (NCBI taxonomy): domain Eukaryota; kingdom Metazoa; phylum Arthropoda; class Insecta; order Diptera; family Calliphoridae; genus Cochliomyia; species Cochliomyia hominivorax. The sequence continues at coordinate 83,450,078 of PYHX02000467.1, forward strand.
TATCCACGAAATATTTATTGTTTAGTTAATTAAATTATGTGCGTTTATAAGAACATTAACCAGTGTATGTGTTATTATAATTTGAAAGTGTAATAAATGACACTTGAAGAATACTTAAAGAAAGTAATAAATATATTTTTAAAATTTCAATATTTTCTTAAAGAAATTTTTATTTTTTTTATGTAGGAATTCTTAAAATTAGATTTTATTTTATGTTATATTTACCTAATTAGAACGAAATATATATAAATATTATTTATTTAAAACAAAATTCGTATCATGGAAATAGTATTAATACCTAAATTATTTCAAGTGATTTACATAAATATTTTCCAATTATTCATTCAGCCATACAAACATTCATATCATATTCATATATATGTATATGTATGTGTGTGTTCAATGTATTGACTAAAGATAACTTAAAAATTCCTTAAGGAATTGTAATATAAAACATAAAATAAGAAAAAAAAACTGACTTTACAAATGATCAAGAGAACTATAGAAAAAATGAAGAAGAAGAAAAAAACTTAAAAATGTCACATTCCTTTTAACTTTATATTTTATCCCATTTGTTATAAAAAGTGTATGAGGAATAAATATTTTTATATATAAATACACATACTTATATATATAATACCAAATAGAAGGGGAAAAAAGAAGTGGAAGTAGGTACAAATTTGAAAATTGATTGCATTCCTTGTGAAAACATTTCTTCAAATGACTTTGGCAAATGCAAATATGAATGCAATTTTTTTCTATTTGTTATTATTGTTGTTGTTGTTGCTGCTCTTTCTTATTTGTAAGCATACTTTTTTATTGCTCCTGTTGTATTCTATTCCTATCGATTTTAGCACTAAAGCGAGCAGAAACAATTCAACAAATAATATATAGTTTTAGATAGACATCTGAAGTAGAAGAACTCTATATGTAAATATACATTTATTTACAAAATATCCAAAGATAAAGGAGCATATTTATATACATATATACTATAGACAGAAATGTATGCTGAAATTGGAAAAAAAAACTGTTAACTTGAAGAGGAATTGATAAGAAGCTTTTAATGGACATTAAAGTACCCTACTTTATTTTTTAGATGGAGTAATTTTCTAAAATTTGTTAAATTCCATGCGATTTTTTATATCAAACTAAACATTCTAAGAAAAAAATCAATAACGTATTCTCTAAAGAACAGGGACAGAAATTCCCCTTAAAGATTGTGGGGAGAAGTACAATTAAATATGAGCAAATTTAAATTATCTACCGGTCTAAGCAATTTTTACATGATTATAAAACTTGTATCCTTGAAACAAAGGATCGAGGAATAGCAGTCTCACTACCCATATTTTTACAGTCAGTGTCGTAAAAGTTCAATTATTTGCTAGGAAATAATCCTGGATGCCAATGCAAAGATATAACAGTGATCTTTTCATAATAATTTTCTACTGATCGCTCAAATAAAATATTTTGTAAGAAATTCGAAATTTGTAGAAAATATACTATAAAAAATGTTGTCGAAAATTTTTTGTAATAAAAAAAATATCGAAAATTTGCTATAACTAAAAACTGTATCGAAAATATCTTATAAACATAAAATTTTTTGGTACTTTCCTATAATAGGAAATATATTATTTTCTAAAAATAAAATATCAACAATTTGTTATAATAATTTAAATTATTTTAAATTAAATTAAAAATTTCTTATAAATGAAAATTTTATTAAAAGTTATTTGCAAAGTATATCCAGGTCTCTTTGACTAAGATCTGTAGCACATTTGAAGCAGATCTTTTTAAACGTCAAAACTTTTCATGTTGTTTGTTGGTACAGTATTGTGGTAGCTTCATGTCAGACAGCGGAGGATTGGGGCTCCTCCTAGCCTCTTTCTCGATTCCGCTGAACTTGAATTCATTATAGCTGGTACCAAGCTTGAGTGAGGTTCGCCTGGATTCATACATTTTCAAACTGAAGAAAACGTTTGAAAAAATCTAAATACTTCACAAGTCCGTAGCCTTGAAAAAATTTCACCAGCCAGACAAATCATGTTAGAGATGACATGTTTCATCACAAGCTTGACTAGTTTCGACTCTATTATTTCCATTCTTTTCCGACAACCTTTCCACTCTGTTATGAATAAAGAATGAACAATGCCTTGACGTGCCCTTCTTAGTTTAATAAGTTTAAATCTTATGTTTTTTTATGTTTCTCTAATCTAAAACATGAGACTTGAAAAATTCCTAATAGAATTCGTCTAAAACACTTAATAAGTCTGTCGTTAAGAGGAATTTTACTAGAGTCAAAAACAGGATATGAACCAGTCTTGTAGATAGTTTCTATTACAAATGATTGTTGCCGTCGTCTTTTCAGAAGGCAGTTCCACTATTAGGTGACCTTAAACGAAGTCCCTAAGAGAACTTCTAGCTGTTGTTTTTGTTAAAAAACGGTTCTCTTAATCCTCTCGACCCCTTCTTCAGCAATTTTAGAGGTATACGGTAGAGAGTCGTATAGATTTTAAAATTCTTAGACTGATATTTGGCATGAATTATACTCATGAGGAGCGCGATGATGTATTCTTGTCTGAAATTAGATTTCCCTGTCATGTCTGGTCTTGATGGATAAATTTATGAGTCTTCCTTCTTTTTCTTTCTTTTTTGGTCATCAGAAATTGATGTCAAAGTGAACTTTTGGGTTTGATATCAGAATGTAGTTGGTTAATCCTTCTTTTACCCTCAATGCCTAATAAATTTACGAAGGTCTCTGGACTGTAGACAGGAGGTCATCCTTGTTTGAGGATAAATTCTCATTTTAGTTTGTTATATAAAGATTTAATTAACTTGTTCTATTATGTATTGTCCAACGAGTTGACACCATAGTTGCCAAATAATTTTGACAAAATCGTCAAATTTGATGGAAAAAATCGTCAAATCGTCATATTTACTTATCGAAATCAAAATTTAAAATAATTTATCAATATAGTTGTTTCTCCAAAATGGATTAACTTTTAACGATTGTAAAAAAAATTATAAGAGTTTTGAATAGCTTCAAACATTATCCGGAATATATTCAAATATCTCGTAATTATTTCGCTAAAACGAAAATAATTTTGAAAATGTTTTTGAGGAAACAAAATGGAACAGTTTAACAGATCTTGTTTTAGTTTGGTCTTCAAAATTTTTTAACATTGACACCGTATTGAAGTCATTTTCAGAAAATATGTTATTTTATTGTGTTTGCAAAGTATGTTGCAACATTTTCTTAGAGTCTTATTATATGGGCTTTAGGACATTGTTATTAAATGGAAGGACAGAAAAATTTAATTTAGTCCAAATTTTGGTGAGGGATTAAAAAAAAACTTTGGACAATAAATACAAAACTTAAAAGTTTTAATGCTTGAGAAAAATCGTCCAATTTGGGGCATAAATCGCAAATCGTAAAAATACCGTTTTGGACTCATAAAATTTTCAAAATCTTTTAACAGTTGTTGACACATAAAGTAATTAAATTGATTGTGTAAATGAACTAGATATTTTTTCAATACAGACCTTGTGTTGGCACTGGAGAGGAGAGGAGCGACTTTTTACTACGGATTAGTCAAATTCTTTGCAAAAATGTGGACAATTTCCTTAAAATTGAAAATTTGTGTTAAGTTTC
>PYHX02000467.1:83453829-83505558 GCA_004302925.2 Cochliomyia hominivorax
TAAAAACGTTTTCGAGAAATAATGGAAAAATTGATATTATGCTTAGAACTACTTTCAAATCTCTTAAAAGTTTCCAAGAGACACCATATTGCACCACAATAACAAGTTAGAAAAAGCAGCACAAATTGGCTGTGGAACAGTCACATTTTTTTTATATCAAAACCATATTACAGTTGTCTCCACATTTTAATTATCTCACATAGTCATAATATGGTCATGGCACAATCATAACTTTTATTAGAATTTTTTATACTTATATTAGATTCATTATATTCGCTGACTTATATCTAAATAAGAACATCGCCACGGCAGAAAGGTTCTGTTATCAAAAAGTGTCCTTCATACATTTAAGACATTGACCATAATATTGTTGTTGCTTAACCACAATATTCAAATATGTTGTATGTCAATTGTGATTACTACAACTATGTTTTTTTCAAAAGACAAAGGCTCGTAGTCCACATAATTCTACATTAAATGGTGAAATTTCAAGACCCAAAGTTAAGATTTGTAAATTTAAGATGTTGGCAAGTTGAGAAAGTGAAGAAAATTAAATTTTGATTTTATTGAATTTTATTCAGTTTAAGAGATTTATATACTATTTTTTGTGACTACTTTTAACGATTTAAAAAAGATCCTTTTTATTTTTTGAGCTCAATCTACACTCTCTGCATTATCAAGGATTCCAGGAGAACGGGACAACATGGGCGGCGATGAATATTTAACAGACCAAGTTTTGGTAGAAAATTAAAAAAAAATGTTAAACTCAAAATCTCAGAGGATAATCAAGGAATCCAGGAAAACGGGACAATATCGGCGGAAAAATCCTAGTAAAAATGGTGATCAGAACCTCCAGTTATCACAGTCCATAGCCAGAATATTTAACAGAATTCTCGCCTTTGTCAGTCAGTATCCCAATTGTGGCGTTGTTTGAACAGAGCTCTTTTTTTCGTTTTACAGAGCGCCTGTTAATGGGTTAACAGAGCTCTGTTAATTGAAAAGGATTTTTCTAGGGTCAAAAATTAAGATTTTTTCACACATATAAATATGATGGGGTTAAAAACTTAAATTTTCTTAAGGGCCTAGTGTGGGACCTTTGACGATTATGAACCGATCATAATATACTTCGATAAAATCACTTAAATTTTTAAAAGACCTTTATTTAAAACAGAATGCATATTTTTGAATCAATTATTAACACTAAAATTATTTCAGTCCTGGGGAAATGTGACTTTGAACGTTTTTATAGGAATTGTATGACGGCCAGGAGAAATTGTAGAACGATTACAACAAAAATCAGTCGGACCAAACTTAACTAATGCTACCCCCGGTCAAAAAATCCAGCCTTTTATTATGAAAGCACTTTTATTAATTTGGCCAGGTTTCAAACATGGAAACAACGATAGATTGTAAGTTATAGAAAATTACAAAATTGCCCACCTCTAAAGAACTTCTTCAGAATATTCAATCACTACCTCAACTGGAAGATGGTCACCAATCTTATTTCACTGCTGAAATTTTTTTATTTATTTTTGTTATTAATATTTGGATAAATTATGCGACATCTCTGCAAAGAGAAAAATTTGTGTTGAATCAGTGCCAAATATTCAGCACAACATGAATTAATCCATATTGAAATTTGTATCATAAACTTTCGTTTGATGATTAGTGATCTCTTTATGTACTGAAATGAATATGTGATCCAAATGTTAACGTTATAAATCGTTCCAGAATTCCATAAAATCATGCAATTAAAGTTTTTTAAATAATTATTTATTCAATATTCTCCACCACAAATGCGTATGAAAGTAAATGCATTATGTTTCGTACATACACACTCACGCAAGCACAACAGATGTATCATAATTAAGTTTTATTTTTTCTTAAATATAACATAACTGTTTTGTACTGAACCGATTTTGATAATTTTTTGAATTACAATGAAATTGATTTAGCTTAGTATTATGGTTTTCGTTCTAATTTGTCGATTTATAAGAGAGTTTACCTGAGCATCTCCTCAGGACTGTAACAAATACACAGGTCAAATCTCATTGAAATTTGTCAATTATTGTGGATGTGAGGGTGCCAACAAAAGATACCCAGACGGACATAGCGAAATCGACTCAGATTTTGATTTGATTCTAGAATATTATATACACTATGGGATCTAAGATAATTCCTTCTTCATCTTTACACACGCAATGACAAAGTTAATTTACTCTCTTCACCACTTGTAGTGGTGGAGGGTATAAAAATATCTATACCTCTTCAAATATTATAATGAAAATCTTCTTTCCATCATAAAGTCCACATTATTCGACTTTAACTCCTACAACAATCACATTCTAGTTTTTCGTCATCATCTTTAACAAATGTTTGGCACTTCTATATTTTATTCCGCTCTTTTTTCATATTTGCTCAAATGTAATTGTAAAAATGGCTGTTTCCGGTTTCAGTGTAAGAACATGTTTTTCTTATTTCTGCATTTTTTGTCAAATCACAAAAAAAGAAGAAATAATAAGTTGAAACTTAACTTAAACTGGCGGAAATTGTGTCGTGTATCAATGTTACCGTTTTAAGTTTTCAATTTCTATTCCATGTTTTTTCTCTACACACACATACACTCAAACATATGCCCACGTGCAACTGAACATATGCTTGTTTATAAGAACATTTCTGGTATATTTTTTTCCAAATGCATTTCCATGTATGTGTAAGTAGATTTGTGTAGAAACTTTTGTTTATAATTGTATATGTGTGCGTAAAAGTAGAATTTTTCTATAGTGTGTGTGAGAATTTACGCAAGTTTTTATTTCATTTTTTTTCGATTTTTTTGTTCTTCTTAACTTTATGACATATAAGTTGCATTTATGTTCAAGAAATGTTAAGTTAAACTTTTTTGTGTTTAAAAGACTTCTTTCTATTTTTTCCTCGTTCGTTAGTTCTTTTTTACTTGGAAATAATCGCTTTGAAAGAAGTTTTATATTTTAGGTGTTATAAAGTGTTTTCAAAGTGTGTGACTCATAAAATGGAATAGGAATGTTTTAAAAGATTTTATCTAAGAAAGTGACATGGAAATATTTAACAGATTTTTTTTTTCGTTGAATCTTAAGAAAAAAAATAAAGAGGGAAATTAGAATAAAATTTAGGTTAAATTTAGTTTTTTGGCCACTTTAATACATTTTACGACAACATTTTAGCATCGAATAAGATTTAAATAGATCTTTAAATTTAAAAGGACATGGACAACCGACTTGTGCTTTATGCTTTTTGATGTCGATAAATTCGCAAAGTTTTGTGATGCTCATTGTAATAGTTCTTCTTTAGTAAACGTTTAGGGTTTTTTTCTAAAACAAAATTTCATTTAAACGTAATTTCGTAACGATATCAGATTTAATAACAAGATTTAATAACAAGCGATACGATACGAGGGTCGGCCTATAATTTTAAATAAGTTTTATATAAACGTTTTAAAATGCATAAATCTCACCAAAATGTTAGTAACATGGACAAAAAATACAGGCCATTATGGTGCGTAAAACCGGTTATTATGAGAGTGCTTAGAGAATTTTAATATCAACAAGGGAGGAGTCCTGTCGCCACTCTCCACTCAGTTCATGTGATATGCTGGCCACTGTAAATGGTAATCTCTATTAAATCCATTTATCACTACATATAACTTGAAATTATCACTGGCGAAATTGATTTGCTGTGTATTAAAAAGTTTATGTCGATAGTAATCGCTTGGGTAATGAATAAAGGAAGTTTATTTAAAATATATAAAATGGCAGGTTGGAAAAAAAGTAAAGCTGGCAAAACTCAGGCCTGGGGACAGTTACAGGTTAATGTCCTCAGCAAAAAAGATTTTATTTATTAAGAAAAATATTGAAACGCTTGGTCGGAATATCATCAGAAAAACCATAAAAAATCAGCATTATACAGCACTATGAGGGATTTTTCTTTTCTAAAATTAATCTGTAATTTTTGATTGGCTTATTGAATTCGAATGGTTAAAATTTTACACGATAATAGCAGAGGAGGGCAGTATTACAACTTTAGGAGCTTATACTACATAGGAGCTCTATGAGCGACATCCTAAAATTAGAAAAAATTGATTTCAGTTGATTTCCATAAAAGAGGACAATATAAGTGCTATAGGAAGACCAGTTTCTTTATAGGTTGAAAATAATATACTTAAGAAAATGTAAAATCATTTTTTCTACATGTTAAAGACATCATTACAATCTCATAATATCCTATACACCTATGGTGGTGGAGACACTTCTCAGTTCCTTTCACACCATATTTATTTCACAAAACATTTTTGTCACCCAATACTTCATTGAAATAAATTTTAAATAATTAAAAATCAATTAAAATTTTCTTTAAACATTATTTTTTCCTAGAAATTCACTCTTATTACCGAAAATAATAATAATTATAATAATAGTAATTATAATTAATTAATAATTAAAATTCCAGTAAGTTTTGCAATACTTGAAATCATTTCAATTTTCTTTGAAAACCCTTTAAGTATATAAATATTTGTATTATTTAATTAAGAATATAAATTTATTAAATGCCTGAAGGAACTTGAATAAAGAAAAAAATTAGAATATTCAATATTATTTTTTTTTTATTTTACCGCATTTAGTTAAGCGTATAAGTAACATTAATTAAGTGTAAACAAATTATTAACTTTTCAAGCGGCAGTTATTTTATATTATTCTCTTAATTATTTATATAAATTCCTTTTTTTCTGCGAGACCATAAATCCTATTTTAAAATTCAATTTAATAGTCTTTAAAGCAAACAAAAACTAATTGCAAAATGCATGACATTACAATAACAATAAAAACAATAAAACCCTATAATATACCACAAACCAGTATCTATACATGCATAAATAGTATACATATAAACACTAACATACGACCTTTAAACAGTTGGAAGTTAAAATTGTAGCGAATGCCACTTTTTAGTAACTTCTGGAAGATTGTGAGAAGGTTTTCGCAGATTTACAAAAAACAAAATACATTACTTATTGCTACTTCATCTTTTTGGATTGTAGATGAAAACATCTTCCAGAAGTTATTCAGAAAATAGTAGTTAATTTACAAAAACAAAATATATTACTATTGTCACTTGATCCTTTCGGAGTATATAAAGAAGCGAATTAGAAAAACAAAACACATTGTAATTGCCACTAAATCTTCTTGGAATATAAAAGAAAGAGTCTCCCGAATGGTGTTTAGAGGATATTAAGGGAATAACAAAAACTAACTAAATTACTATTGTTTTTATTTTGTGGTTAAAGTTTCAGACAACATGGTGCATCTGGAATTTGTTAATAAATTTTAAATATTTAAAGTTTTTTCAAAGATTCTGAAACTCTTCTAGAAGTCTTTTTAAAAGTCTTATAAATCACTGCCGGAAGAAACTTCTGAGTCACTTTAAGAAGTGGCTTCTTAGAGTCGTCGTGAAGTCATTTCGAAGGAACAAATTTTGCTGGCTAATTTTTAGCCTTTTTTAATACTTTGAATATAGTTTTAGCGACAAATTTCAACTCCTGGAAGACTCTTCTAAGCCACTTCCACAACGAAAATTGTGTGCCGGGACATATTCATACACACAACTATTGCAGAGTAAATTTTAATTTTGTTACAAAACTTTATTTTTTTTCGTTTTTGTTTAAATATATTTTTAACAAATAGTTTACAAATTGCAAAAGCATTAAATTAAATGCTTGTAATTAATTATGTGCACACAAACACATACTTATGTACCCACACATTTTTACATATGAATCAAATAAAATGTATGCTCTTGTGTGTGTGTCTGAGAATTGTGTTAAATAAAAATATAAAAATTAAAAAAAAAGTGCTCGTAAATAAACAAAAAAATATATATTTTTATATGAAAAAAAAAACCGCACTAAATGAAACAAACAACGAATCGGGGGAAAAAAACTTTCCCTTAACTAGAACAACAACAAAAGCTGAAATGACGATGAAGTTGATGATCACTAATATTGAAAGAGCGTACACGAAATGCTATGATTCCACCAGTCTGGATATATTTCATGAAAATGGGAACACTTCATCTCACAATGGTTCCTTAATGATTTTTTAGCAGCAATAAGTAATGTTTAAAGTTAGAGGTATCTCAATTAAGTCGTCATCAAATAATCAGTGAATTCGCTTTCAAAATTTTCTATTTCGGAAATGTGAGTTGAAAATTCGCCTATAATTCATGGATGAATGGAGGCAAAAAAATTAGATTAAGATTGTTCTTGTAAAAATGTGAGACATATGAGTCTTATCTCTTAGAAAAAGGTTCGGTGACATTAAAATCTAAATAATTTTTAAATCTATGTTTAGCTTATTTAGTTTACTTTTTGTTTTTACTCAATGGGCATAAAATGACTCTGTGTCTTTTTATATATGCCTGATTTTATATAAATCTTAATAATGATTCTGTAAAAATTATAAAAATACGTGAACTCGCCAATAAGTTATATTAACCTAAGATTGATATTAAACAAATATTTTATAATTTGTTCTTATCTTTACGATAATGCATTTCAGGCAAATCCTTATTAACTAAACATCTATCCAAATCCAAAATTTTTAAATTTTGAAAAAATGACAGAAATCATTTTAATGAAATTGTCTAAATTGTAACAAGTTTGAAATTATTAAGGGTTAAACCCATCTGAATTCATTATCGGTTATAAGTAGCACCTTTGAAAAATTATGGAAACCCTTGTAAAACTCGGTTTCTGATTTCTTTTCTAGAGTGCAACGCATTATTATGATGGTGATATTTGTGTAAGATTTATGCGTTTTGGGATGTTTTTTCTGGATTGTTATATAGGAGCTATAAGAAATTATGAATCGACCCTCCAAATTTTCGAATATCGATTCCATTTTATACTTCAATTCAACATATATGTTCACACTGAATAAAATCAATGTAAAGTAAATTAAAATAGAAACAATTTAACTTATTTTCATTTATGATTTTTCTTCATAAATAAAAATGGATATTTAACATTGTTCCACAGTAGATACATCTTCTTGAGAATATTCTTGAATTTTTCCTATTTGAAATTTTACTATTTAAAAGTATTTTCAAAAATGTATCCTTGTATGTTATATATTAATACCGAAAGATTCTATGATGCAATATTATTTCACCACAAACATTAAAACGTTTAATTTAAGCTAAAATAATAAAATTTAATCAATCTCAAATCAACTATGCTCAACGTTAATTTTGCTTCATTTTTTTTTATGTATTAGATTGTATTTCAAAGTGATATTTGAACTAGGTCTTGTGTAACGATCCACCATTACTCTGTTCGAAGTGGGATCCATCAATAAAAATTCCTGATAGCCATTTTTACTTTCATTAATACTAATTGTGGAATTGTTTTTAGCTTTCGATAACAATTGTATGATCTATTTAATTGGAAACATTTTTGAAAAAATTCGGCAGTATTTTGTCAACATGGACCAAAGTACTGTCTGTAGAACCTTGTCCCAAGATTGTTTTAATAATATTATTGATTTAATTATATGTTTTTTAACGTTATCTACTTCAATTCTATCATCTTTTAACTAAGTAAATTACTTACTCCATTTGTTCAATTTTATTGTGAAACGGCTTCATTTTAAGGTCAAAATAATACCACATTTTCATGTTCAGTATATCAACATATCTTCAAATGTGAATCCTGTACTCATACACAAAAAATCAATGTAAAATCGATAAAAAAAAAATATTTTAACTTTTTCAAGTTATGATTTTGCTTCATTGATATAAAATGTTTTTTTAGCATTATTTCACAGAAAATTCTGTTTCTTGAAAATATTCTTGAAATTTTACTCTTAATTTAAACTAATTGAAATTAATTAATCTCAAATCAACTATGTTCCATGTTGATTTTGCTTCATGTTTTTTTCTGTGAAACTTTGATCTAAAGCCCGACAGTATTATGAAGAAAATGAAAAAATTATATGAAAAACATCCAGTTTTCCGACAAAAGACTTTCTATAAAACTATATCTTATCTTCTTTATCTCACTCGATCTATTTTATGAAAAACTGATGATAAAATTAAAGAAATATGAATGATGTTTTTCCAATTTATGACCTACATTACTCCAACCGCACCACAGTAATCCAAAATAATTTTTCTTGGAAACAATAATTCAACTTTTAAAGTTTTATTCTGAATAACACTGAACTTGATTAAAGCTAAGGTGTTTTGTAGTACTATAGGTCTCAAGTTGATCAAAGGTGGTCTTATATAGTTTATCACATCAAGTATGTAGAGGGGTCCCAAAACAATTGGAACAATTAAATTTCATATGAACATTCTTGAGATATTTTTAATTAACTTGAAAAAGCAAATGTTACTTTTAGATCTAGAGAAAGAAATTGAACTTAAATGTCAAAAATATTCTCAAAATTCTTAACTTTTGTGCAAGAACCATACATCTATATAAAACCAATAAAAGGTTATACTATTTTTCAGATTCAGAATCTTCAGCACATTCCGTCACCCAATAGCATTCCATTAACTTTTACTTTCCAAATTCAATATTCATGTCTCTTTTGGAACCAAAGCGTGCACTCAATGAATTATCTTCAGTAATTTTGATGAAATTTTATAGATTTAAATTATTTAGTTTTTATGACAAGAATACTTAAAAGAAAAGTCCTTCTTTTCTATTTTTGATTTTTCATCATAAAAATTAAGTAAGTCATTCCATCAACATACTTTACATAAACATATTAATATAAACAGAAAATAATAAAATAAAGCACTAATACACTCATATAAGTAGTAAATATACTATATGGATAGCTAAACATTATGTGCAAAAATGCAACTTGTAAAAGAGATAAAAAATGAAATAAATAACAGACTTACACATACATATAAATATATAGAAGAGTGTAATATATAATAATGAATACAACAACAAAAAGTTTAAACTAATCGATTTATTATATATAAAACAAGCCGTTATACATTTAATTAAAACTAATATTATTTCTTATATTATTTCTTATATTTGTATACTGTATTTCCTGTACCACTTTATTTCCTTACACATCTATTTAAACTCAAAATAAACGTATATTGTTGTAGAAATTTATTGTTATTTTCTGGTTCTCTGTTCTAGTATTGTATTTGTAGCATTTTCCCCATTTCACTCATTTAACCAGCGTTTTATTTTTTTATTTCTTTAGTCAGGATTCTTATTGTGAAATATATACATTCTACATTCACTCTCGCACATGCACACACACATACACACTTTTATTTATCTATATATCCTTCATTGCATGGTTTATTCCTTTAACGTGTATTAAGTTCGAGTTTATATATTTTATGCAGCTCTTGATTATTTGTTGGTTTTAATTTTTAACTTTTATTATTTTTTTATTTTTATTTTCATATATTTAGTTTTTAGCTTTTGATAATAACTGTTGCTGGTTAAATAGTAGAAGCTTATATTAGTGGCAACTAATACAAACAAAAATAAACTTTTTTATTGTCCTTTTTAGAGGCAACAAATTGCAATTGTTTAGTATTTAAACATACGTTTAATTTAGTTTTTTTCCTAGCAATATGGTAGTCTGACATCTATTAGAAATTATTATAATAAATGTAGATCAAGAACGAATCTGGGAGGCTGTAGAAGAATCACTTTCCTCTGTGCGGCAATAAAAGGAAGTACGACTTAGATTATGGCAAATTAAGAATGATAGAAAATTTTAATAATAGAAATCAGAATAAAATTTTTCTCATTGAGGGAAATAAAAACATATAGTTTCAAATATCGGAACCGATATTACTGTGATTGAACCTGTCCACAGCTGAGATATTCCAATTTTATACACTACACCACTTAAGATTTTCTGATCTTTGCTGATGTTTGTATTATATAGAAAAAATTGTCTTACATCCGATATATTAAATTATACCGACCGACTCGGAATCTCTTTCTGATACGATTTAACGATATCTACATATATATCTGTCCGTGTAAACGTTGTGATAGAAATTTTAGTGATAATTTGGAGAAATTTGGGATATAATAGGCCAAGGACAAAGCATAATGAAATTAGGCATTCAGATAGATCCCATACAAATGTCTTCTCGAAATGGAATTTTAAGCTAATAAAATATAATAGTTTCCATATAGAAATACAATGAATATTATTTGAGAGTAAAGATGTATAAAATTAGAAAATAGTGAACAAAATTTTACGAGGATCGACCTATTTCATATAACTTTCTCTTCCATAATCATCTCAAACAATATAAATCTTTTTTAAATGTAAGTTTTATGTACGTTTTATGCAACCAAAAATCATAAAATCAAATTCTACGAGTTTGATTCATAATGTTGTATGCCTACAACATTATGGATCAATTTTCAGTATCGTCCAACTTAATATGTAGAGATTGGTTTTCATCTTTAATAATTTTAAAATTTATCCATTCCACTCAGTTCAAAATTGTTATTCATTAACCAAAAATAGTTTGGTCCTTCGAATCGGATCATTTAATAAATCTAACAATTAAAATGTCGAAATGATTGTATCTGTAATTTATCTTTTAACTTAAGAAATATAAAAATTTCTCTATTCAATAAACCAAACCAAAAATAACTTGATTCTCCGAACCGGATCATTTAATTAACCAAATTAGTTTGGTCCTTCGAATTGGATCATTTAAAAATTTGCGAAATGATTGTAAGTGTGATTTGGTTTTAAACATAAGAAATATTAAGATTTCCAAACTCAATAATCAAATATGATTTGAATTTCCGAACCGGATCATTTAATAAAATATAAAGTGATGACTGACTGGAAAAAGGAGTGCTTAGTTCTTCTCCCAGATCGTCTTCTAAACAGAAATATTATCAAAAAAGGATACTTAGAAGATAAAATAGAATTTTGAAAACTTAAAATTTAACATAACCGAGAAATGTTGTTAAAAAAAGTATTTGTAAAAGCTAAACGGGGACTTAATTATAAAAGGATATTAGCTTGGATATTGGAATAATTTGAATTCACATGATAAAGCAATACATGCAGGAATACACACATACATATAAGGAATACAATTTCTTAAGAATTCATGGGAATTAAATACCATCTCCTATTTAAAAAACAAATGACTACAGTAGAGTACCTTCAACTTTAGTTTTTGTTATTTCTGTTCATTTTTATTTATTCGGAGAACAATTAGTGACCACTTATATATATATTTTTTGTCATTTCAAGTGTTTTCTATTTAAATAAATTAATCTAAATTTAGTACAATGTTAAATATAATTTTAATTGAAATATTTATGGTTATTTGAAATATTTGACTTTTTAAACTATTTTCAGAAACTAATGACAATTTTAATTTATTTTTGCTATTTTAAATTTTCTAAAAAATGTTTGAAGGTTAAACAATTGCGATATAGATTAATTGAAAATAAAATAAATTTGTAAAAATAAATTTATAAAAGTTTTTAATAAAAATTGTCAAATCGTTTGAAGTAATTTGATTAAGAATTGTTTAATCTTTTCATATTTTAATTTGAGAATTTTATTTTTTCAAAAATGAAAATTTATTTTAATTTAGTTTTAAAAATTTTAATCTTTTAATTATATAAGAACGCATAGTGGTCCCAAAACGATTATTTTGGGGATAAAGTAAGCGAAAATATCAAATATTTTTAAATGACATTTTTCAAAAACATTTTTGAGCTTCTTTTGAATTGATTTGGAAAAGCTCAAATTCTAAAAAGATCTGGGGATAAAATTCTTATAGTTTAAAAGATATTTATAGTTTTTCAATTTGGTAGGACTAATTAAATTCAAACAAATATTTCAACTAATTTGTGGATTCTGTACAAAATTATTACAAACTTTTGATCAAGAAACATATACATTGATGAATATTCCTATAAACGAATTTTGCTCTACTTTTATTTTATCTTTGTTGTACTTATACAAAAAATATATGTTTTTAATGACAAAATCTCAATTTTACTGCAGAATTTTCTAATTTAATACACAAAAATCCCGACTTACTTTTTTCCGATTTGCCTCATTTCGATTTGCGTCGCTTTTAAGAGCTGAAAAAAAGCTTGAAGTTACGTCGATTCGAGTTAAATTGTTTTAGCCTCACTGATAACACTTAAAGTCACCTGTTCGTTAAATTTTAAAATTGCGTGTTATTAATTGGTGTTATGATTATGGTGGTCTGATTATGGTAAAAATATTCTGTATAATTCGAAAAAGTACATGAAAGATGTAAAAGATGAGTCAAAGTAAAAGAAAAATTATAAGTTTGAAATTAAAATTAGACGTAATAAATTGCTTTAAATCGGGAGAAAAGGCTGTTAATATGGAAAGAGCTCTTGAACTAACACCTACAACAGTAAGTACAATTTGCAACAGACACAGTGATAGCATCAATTAATTATCTGGAATTATATTGCAAGAAATCCTTTATTGGTTTCAATTTGGATACATGATCAAAATAAGCGAAGAATGCCACTGAGCAAGAACATAGTTAAAAAATGTTCTTCCTATTTACTCGGTCCATAAGAAATTTACTACTAGCAGTAACGGAAATTCTGATGATTTTAAAGCCAATAACAATTGGTTATACTTGTTTATTGATCAAAAAGACGAAATTGTTTTTAACATTTTCCCCAATAAATTAAATTTTAGTGCATTTGTATAAAAAAAAATTATTAGATTTACGTAGCATTCCTCTTGTCCCCATTAATGACACAAGTTGGAACTCTAGTGTATATAAGAAACATAACGTATAATGATGCTCTAGAGAACTTTTCTGTCTGATCAAGATGAGGTCCAAATTAACTTTTTTTCATGACCAAGAATGTTCCAGCAGATATACTGGTCATAAAATTAAACGTTTCGTGGTCCGAAATTTATTAAAAAAAACAGAGAGAAATTTGAGAAAATTGAGAAAAATACAGAATAATAATAAAAACCAAAAAGCAACAACAAATATAATTTTACAACAAATCCTCCTGTGACTTTCAAACACGTTGCTCACATTTTACAAAGAGATGAAAACATAAAATGGATGAAGACAATGTTCCAAAAATGGTATAAAGACCAGAGACTGATTAACTGAAGTGCATTTATAGTAAAATACCAGTAAAAATGAAAATTAAACTCTAAAATTTAATTCATTAAAAAAGTTGTATGCATTTATTGAAATAGGCAACAGTATCGTATACCTCTGAATCAATTAGAGACATTTTTTATACTTAGCAAAATAATTTATCTTAAAAATTTTCGAATAAGATATAAAGAAAAGATATCCACCATATAAGTGATATTTTTAATATCGCATATCTCTGAAAAGAAGTGTTTACGGCAAAATATTATTGAGTATGTAATTTTAAGATAAGACACGGAAAGTAGTATTCTTTACAATCGGAATTTTCATTATGCTCCTACAATTATTAATAAACTGATGAAATAAGCTGAATATAGATTCACATACTTGTTCCAAATGACTAAAATATACGTTATTAATTTAACGAATATTGACTTGTATTGGTTTATATTTCCCACATAAGGCCCTTTCCCGAATAGGATTCTGAGCTTCTGAAATTCTTGTCCCGAGATACACTAATAACCTGTACTTTTCCAAATTAAATGGAAAATATCTCAAAATTAAAAGCTTTGCTTAATATATGTAACTTATTTGATGAATATTGGTCCATATTTTGCTATAAATCCCATAGAAAGCTCTTTCCGTGTCCCAGACACATCAATAATTTATACCTTTCCAAATCAAATTGAAAATATCTATATTAATGTTCACTATAAAATACTTTCTAAACTTCAAAAATTCGTTTTCAGACCACTGTGCAACCATGAACAAAACATTCTTTACTGACTAAAAATTAATTCATAATTTAAATTTAATAAAAACACTATTTTTGTAAATAATCTCTCTCTCTAATACAATGACCTCCAACTAAAATGCACATGGCTCCTGCGAACATAATCTAATAAATCATAAATTAAACATTTTTTAATGACCATAATTCACGTTCAAAGTCAATATTCAAACACACATAAACTTTCACAAATTAAGCTACCTTTTCCACTCACACATATATATACACAAACACTCACTCGACTATAGACTAACAACAATAATATCTTTTACTTTATTATAATTTTTTACATAAACGAGTAAGAATGTATAGTCGGTCAAGCCCGACTATCTAGTACCTTACAACACATCTGATTCTGATTTCTAAGATTTATCTTAAATTTATGAGTTTTAAATTAATTTATCTGGAGGAGGGGGGTTTATATGGTGCCAACAAGAAATTATAAATAACCCCTCGTATAATTTTTACTTCAACTTTTGCTTATATTTTTTCTTAATTTGACCGTAATAATGTGCGATTTATGCCCTTCAAAGAGACATTTTGGGAAGGAAGGGGGTTTGTTGGGAGCTATGAGAAATAATGGACCGAAACTAACCTTTGCCACTTTTGTATGGAAGGTACCAGAAATATTGAATCGAACAACTCCAATTTCAAAATTCTTCGTCCTTTGGCCAAAATAATAATTTCTACCAAATTTCACTGAGAAATTTCAAAAATTGCGATATGTAGACTGTAACTTGTACATGAACAGCCAGCCGGACAGACCTGTGGTTAGTTAAATTGACTCAGAAAGTGATTCTAAGTCGAACGGTGTTTTGATGTTTGGCATGTTTCAATTATCAGCTCAAACACATGATACGGCAAACTCCTTCAGTGATGTAGGGTACAAAAAATATCCAGACAACGAACCATTATTAGTAAATATATTTAAAATTGAAAACCATTGACAGGAGCTGAATACACTCGAACACACATACACACACACACATATATATTCGCACAAATACAACATTTGTGTTTGTGAGCACAAAAAAGGAACTATTCATAAGTAGAATGAAATAAAAAAGAGAAAACATGAAAATAAAAAATGAAAACTTTAGTGTGCACGTGACCTGCTTTAAGTGTCATGATGGCCTATTTAACCCGAAATAGGTGTCATAATAGCAAACGAAACGAAAAGATGTTTTTTCCCCCAAAAAAAAGTAAATTATTATCAAATCGTGATTGGCATAAATTTTCATGTTTTCCTCCTAAAATGCTTTTAAATATGAAAATTTTATATGGAAAATTTTCACAAGACTAAAAGGAGAATTAAAATGATTTTCTTTCTTCTTTTTATCTTATTTTATATTCACACCTTATTTAAATGTCATATGATAAAATGGAAAGGAAATAAAGACAAATTTTAGTTAGTTTTTTATATAATAAGCTACTAATGTGTTCAAATAACATAAAGACTTAAATATAAAATAGAGGTATAAAGATAAAATGATAAAAATGCGTGTGAAAAAGCAATGAAACAATAAAGACACTTTATTGATGGATCCAATAATATAAATCTGTTTTTAATAGTCAATTGTTAGTTAATAATGACCCAATAAATACATAAAATTATTGTTAATTTAATTGGTTATTAAGAGATCTTGATTGGAAAATAAAAACTATTTTTGATAAAAATCATGAATTTCGATATAAAATAAAAGTGATTACAAACCAACGTCCTTTTCTTGATTTGACGCGTATTTAAGGAACTAGAGCCAATTAAAGTTTTCTTTAAGAAAAAATAGATTTTTGACCAAAAATCTTGAATTTCTAAATGAAAAAAAAGTGATTACAAATCAACGTCCTTTTCTTGATTTGACGCGTATTTAAGGAACTAGAGCCAATTAAAGTTTTCTTTAAGAAAAAATTGATTTTTAACCAAAAATCATGAATTTCGATATGAAATAAAAGTGATTACAAATCAACGTCCTTTTCTTGATTTGACGCGTATTTAAGAAACTAGAGCCAATTTTAGTATTTCTAAAGAAAAACCAAAAATCATGAATTAAAGTTTAAAGTTTTCTTTAAGAAAAAATTGATTTTTGACCAAAAATCATGAATTTCGAAATGAAATAAAAGTGATTACAAATCAACGTCCTTTTCTTGATTTGACGCGTATTTAAGGAACTAGATCCAATTAAAGTTTTCTTTAAGAAAAAATAGATTTTTGACCAAAAATCTTAAATTTCTAAATGAAATAAAAGTGATTACAAATCAACGTCCTTTTCTTGATTTGGCGCGTATTTAAGGAACTAGAGCCAATTAAAGTTTTCTTTAAGAAAAAATTGATTTTTAACCAAAAATCATGAATTTCGATATGAAATAAAAGTGATTACAAATCAACGTCCTTTTCTTGATTTGACGCGTATTTAAGAAACTAGAGCCAATTTTAGTATTTCTAAAGAAAAACTTTCCAAAAATCATGAATTAAAGTTTAAAGTTTTCTTTAAGAAAAAATTGATTTTTGACCAAAAATCATGAATTTCGAAATGAAATAAAAGTGATTACAAATCAACGTCCTTTTCTTGATTTGACGCGTATTTAAGGAACTAGAGCCAATTAAAGTTTTCTTTAAGAAAAAATAGATTTTTGACCAAAAATCTTGAATTTCTAAATGAAATAAAAGTGATTACAAATCAACGTCCATTTCTTATTTTGGCGCGTATTTAAGGAA
The DNA here is from genome assembly GCA_004302925.2 of Cochliomyia hominivorax. NCBI lineage: Eukaryota > Metazoa > Arthropoda > Insecta > Diptera > Calliphoridae > Cochliomyia > Cochliomyia hominivorax. Next base: position 83,470,512 of record PYHX02000467.1, read on the forward strand.
CTAGAGCCAATTTTAGTTTTACTAACAAAAAACTTGATTTTTGACCAAAACTCATGAATTTCGAAATGAAATAAAAGTGATTACAAATCAAAGTCCTTTTCTTGATTTGACGCGTATTTAAGGAACTAGAGCCAATTTTAGTTTTACTAAAGAAAAACTTGATTTTTGACCAAAAATCATGAATTTCGAAATAAAATAAAAGTGATTACAAATCAACGTCCTTTTCTTGATTTGAAGCGTATTTAAGAAACTAGAGCCAATTAAAGTTTTCTTTAAGAAAAAATTGATTTTAGACCAAAAATCATGTATTTCGATATAAAATAAAAGTGATTACAAATCAACGTCCTTTTCTTGATTTGACGCGTATTTAAGAAACTACAGCCAATTTTAGTTTTCCTAAAGAAAAACTTGATTTTTGACCAAAAATCATGAATTTCGAAACAAAATAAAAGTGATTACAAATCAACGTCCTTTTTTATTTGAAGCGTATTTAAGAAACTAGAGCCAATTAAAGTTTTCTTTAAGAAAAAATTGATTTTTGACCAAAAATCATGAATTTCGAAATAAAATAAAAGTGATTACAAATCAACGTCCTTTTCTTGATTTTAAGCGTATTTAAGAAACTAGAGCCAATTAAAGTTTTCTTTAAGAAAAAATTGATTTTAGACCAAAAATCATGTATTTCGATATAAAATAAAAGTGATTACAAATCAACGTCCTTTTCTTGATTTGACGCGTATTTAAGAAACTACAGCCAATTTTAGTTTTCCTAAAGAAAAACTTGATTTTTGACCAAAAATCATGAATTTCGAAACAAAATAAAAGTGATTACAAATCAACGTCCTTTTTTATTTGAAGCGTATTTAAGAAACTAGAGCCAATTAAAGTTTTCTTTAAGAAAAAATTGATTTTTGACCAAAAATCATGAATTTCGAAATAAAATAAAAGTGATTACAAATCAACGTCCTTTTCTTGATTTGAAGCGTATTTAAGAAACTAGAGCCAATTAAAGTTTCTTTAAGAAAAAATTGATTTTAGACCAAAAATCATGTATTTCGATATAAAATAAAAGTGATTACAAATCAACGTCCTTTTCTTGATTTGACGCGTATTTAAGAAACTACAGCCAATTTTAGTTTTCCTAAAGAAAAACTTGATTTTTGACCAAAAATCATGAATTTCGAACCAAAATAAAAGTGATTACAAATCAACGTCCTTTTCTTGATTTGACGCGTATTTAAGAAACTACAGCCAATTTTAGTTTTCCTAAAGAAAAACTTGATTTTTGACCAAAAAACATGAATTTCGAAATGAAATAAAAGTGATTACAAACAACGTACTTTTCTTGATTTGAAGCGTATTTAAGAAACTAGAGCCAATTAAAGTTTTCTTTAAGAAAAAATTGATTTTAGACCAAAAATCATGTATTTCGATATAAAATAAAAGTGATTACAAATCAACGCCCTTTTCTTGATTTGACGTGTATTTAAGAAACTAGAGCCAATTTAAGTTTTCTTTAAGAAAAAATTGATTTTTGACCAAAAATCATGAATTTCGAAATAAAATAAAAGTGATTACAAATCAACGTCCTTTTCTTGATTTGAAGCGTATTTAAGAAACTAGAGCCAATTAAAGTTTTCTTTAAGAAAAAATTGGTTTTAGACCAAAAATCATGTATTTCGATATAAAATAAAAGTGATTACAAATCAACGTCCTTTTCTTGATTTGACGCGTATTTAAGAAACTAGAGCCAATTTAAGTTTTCTTTAAGAATAAATTGATTTTTGACCAAAAATCATGAATTTCGAAATGAAATAAAAGTGATTACAAATCAACGTCCTTTTCTTGATTTGAGGCGTATTTAAGAAACTAGAGCCAATTTAAGTTTTCTTTAAAAAAAAATTGATTTTTGACCAAAAATCATGAATTTCGATATGAAATAAAAGTAATTACAAATCAACGTCCTTTTCTTGATTTGACGCGTATTTAAGGAACTAAAGCCAATTTTAGTTTTGCTAAAGAAAAACTTGATTTTTGACCAAAAATCATGAATTTCGAAATGAAATAAAAGTGATTACAAATCAACGTCCTTTTCTTGATTTGACGCGTATTTAAGGAACTAGAGCCAATATAAATTTTCTTTAAGAAAAAATTGATTTTTGACAAAAAACATGAATTTCGAAATGAAATAAAAGTGATTACAAATCAACGTCTTTTTCTTGATTTGACGCGTATATAAGAAACTAGAGCCAATTTAAGTTTTCTTAAGAAAAAATTGATTTTTGACCAAAAATCATGAATTTCGATATAAAATAAAAATGATTACAAATCAACGTCCTTTTCTTGATTTGAAGTGTATTTAAGAAACTAGAGCCAATTAAAGTTTTCTTTAAGAAAAATTGATTTTAGACCAAAAATCATGTATTTCGTTATAAAATAAAAGTGATTACAAATCAACGTCCTTTTCTTGATTTGAAGCGTATTTAAGAAACTAGAGCCAATTAAAGTTTTCTTTAAGAAAAAATTGATTTTTGACCAAAAATCATGAATTTCGATATAAAATAAAAATGATTACAAATCAACGTCCTTTTCTTGATTTGAAGCGTATTTAAGAAACTAGAGCCAATTTAAGTTTTCTTTAAGAAAAAATTGATTTTAGGCCAAAAATCATGTATTTCGATATAAAATAAAAGTGATTACAAATCAACGTCCTTTTCTTGATTTGACGCGTATTTAAGAAACTAGAGCCAATTTAAGTTTTCTTTAAGAATAAATTGATTTTTGACCAAAAATCATGAATTTCGATATGAAATAAAAGTAATTACAAATCAACGTCCTTTTCTTGATTTGACGCGTATTTAAGGAACTAAAGCCAATTTTAGTTTTCCTAAAGAAAAACTTGATTTTTGACCAAAAATCATGAATTTCGAAATAAAATAAAAGTGATTACAAATCAACGTCCTTTTCTTGATTTTAAGCGTATTTAAGAAACTAGAGCCAATTTTAGTTCTCCTAAAGAAAAACTTGATTTTTGACCAAAAATCATGAATTTCGAAATAAAATAAAAGTGATTACAAATCAACGTCCTTTTCTTGATTTTCGATATGAAATAAAATTAATTACAAATCAACGTCCTTTTCTTGATTTGACGCGTATTTAAGGAACTAAAGCCAATTTTAGTTTTGCTAAAGAAAAACTTGATTTTTGACCAAAAATCATGAATTTCGAAATGAAATAAAAGTGATTACAAATCAACGTCCTTTTCTTGATTTGACGCGTATTTAAGGAACTAGAGCCAATATAAATTTTCTTTAAGAAAAAATTGATTTTTGACAAAAAAACATGAATTTCGAAATGAAATAAAAGTGATTACAAATCAACGTCTTTTTCTTGATTTGACGCGTATATAAGAAACTGGAGCCAATTTAAGTTTCTTTAAGAAAAAATTGATTTTTGACCAAAAATCATGAATTTCGATATAAAATAAAAATGATTACAAATCAACGTCCTTTTCTTGATTTGAAGTGTATTTAAGAAACTAGAGCCAATTAAAGTTTTCTTTAAGAAAAAATTGATTTTAGACCAAAAATCATGTATTTCGTTATAAAATAAAAGTGATTACAAATCAACGTCCTTTTCTTGATTTGAAGCGTATTTAAGAAACTAGAGCCAATTTAAGTTTTCTTTAAGAAAAAATTGATTTTAGACCAAAAATCATGTATTTCGATATAAAATAAAAGTGATTACAAATCAACGTCCTTTTCTTGATTTGACGCGTATTTAAGAAACTAGAGCCAATTTAAGTTTTCTTTAAGGATAAATTGATTTTTGACCAAAAATCATGAATTTCGATATGAAATAAAAGTAATTACAAATCAACGTCCTTTTCTTGATTTGACGCGTATTTAAGGAACTAAAGCCAATTTAATTTTCCTAAAGAAAAACTTGATTTTTGACCAAAAATCATGAATTTCGAAATAAAATAAAAGTGATTACAAATCAACGTCCTTTTCTTGATTTTAAGCGTATTTAAGAAACTAGAGCCAATTTAGTTCTCCTAAAGAAAAACTTGATTTTGACCAAAAATCATGAATTTCGAAATAAAATAAAAGTGATTACAAATCAACGTCCTTTTCTTGATTTGAAGCGTATTTAAGAAACTAGAGCCAATTAAAGTTTTCTTTAAGAAAAATTGATTTTTGACCAAAAATCATGAATTTCGATATAAAATAAAAGTGATTACAAATCAACGTCCTTTTCTTGATTTGAAGCGTATTTAAGAAACCAGAGCCAATTAAAGTTTTCTTTAAGAAAAAATTGATTTTAGACCAAAAATCATGTATTTCGATATAAAATGAAAGTGATTACAAATCAACGTCCTTTTCTTGATTTGAAGCGTATTTAAGAAACTAGAGCCAATTTAAGTTTTCTTTAAGAAAAAATTGATTTTTGACCAAAAATCATGAATTTCGAAATAAAATAAAAGTGATTACAAATCAACGTCCTTTTCTTGATTTGAAGCGTATTTAAGAACTAAAGCCAATTTTAGTTTTCTAAAGAAAAACTTGATTTTTGACCAAAAATCATGAATTTCGAAATAAATAAAAGTGATTACAAATCAACGTCCTTTTCTTGATTTGACGCGTATTTAAGAAACTAGAGCCAATTTAAGTTTTCTTAAGAAAAAATTGATTTTTGACCAAAAATCATGAATTTCGATATAAAATAAAAGTGATTACAAATCAACGTCCTTTTCTTGATTTGACGCGTATTTAAGAAACTAGAGCCAATTTTAGTTTTCTAAAGAAAAACTTGATTTTTGACCAAAAATCATGAATTTCGAAATAAAATAAAAGTGATTACAAATCAACGTCCTTTTCTTGATTTGACGCGTATTTAAGAAACTAGAGCCAATTTAAGTTTTCTTTAAGAAAAAATTGATTTTTGACCAAAAATCATGAATTTCGATATGAAATAAAAGTAATTACAAATCAACGTCCTTTTCTTGATTTGACGCGTATTTAAGGAACTAAGCCAATTTTAGTTTTGCTAAAGAAAAACTTGATTTTTGACCAAAAATCATGAATTTCGAAATGAAATAAAAATGATTACAAATCAACGTCCTTTTCTTGATTTGACGCGTATTTAAGGAACTAGAGCCAATATAAATTTTCTTTAAGAAAAAATTGATTTTTGACAAAAAACATGAATTTCGAAATGAAATAAAAGTGATTACAAATCAACGTCTTTTCTTGATTTGACGCGTATATAAGAAACTAGAGCCAATTTAAGTTTTCTTTAAGAAAAAATTGATTTTTGACCAAAAATCATGAATTTCGATATAAAATAAAAATGATTACAAATCAACGTCCTTTTCTTGATTTGAAGTGTATTTAAGAAACTAGAGCCAATTAAAGTTTTCTTTAAAAAAAATTGATTTTAGACCAAAAATCATGTATTTCGTTATAAAATAAAAGTGATTACAAATCAACGTCCTTTTCTTGATTTGAAGCGTATTTAAGAAACTAGAGCCAATTTAAAGTTTTCTTTAAGAAAAAATTTATTTTTGACCAAAAATCATGAATTTCGATATAAAATAAAAATGATTACAAATCAACGTCCTTTTCTTGATTTGAAGCGTATTTAAGAAACTAGAGCCAATTTAAGTTTTCTTTAAGAAAAAATTGATTTTAGACCAAAATCATGTATTTCGATATAAAATAAAAGTGATTACAAATCAACGTCCTTTTCTTGATTTGAAGCGTATTTAAGAAACTAGAGCCAATTAAAGTTTTCTTTAAGAAAAAATTGATTTTAGACCAAAAATCATGTATTTCGATATAAAATAAAAGTGATTACAAATCAACGCCCTTTTCTTGATTTGAAGCGTATTTAAGAAACTAGAGCCAATTAAAGTTTTCTTTAAGAAAAATTGATTTTAGACCAAAAATCATGTATTTCGATATAAATAAAAGTGATTACAAATCAACGTCCTTTTCTTGATTTGACGCGTATTTAAGAAACTAGAGCCAATTTTAGTTTTCCTAAAGAAAAACTTGATTTTTGACCAAAAATCATGAATTTCGAAATAAAATAAAAGTGATTACAAATCAACGTCCTTTTCTTGATTTGAAGCGTATTTAAGAAACTAGAGCCAATTTAAGTTTTCCTAAAGAAAAACTTGATTTTGACCAAAAATCATGAATTTCGAATAAAATAAAAGTGATTACAAATCAACGTCCTTTTCTTGATTTGAAGCGTATTTAAGAAACTAGAGCCAATTTTAGTTTTCCTTAAAGAAAAACTTGATTTTTGACCAAAAATCATGAATTTCGAAATAAAATAAAAGTGATTACAAATCAACGTCCTTTTCTTGATTTGAAGCGTATTTAAGAAACTAGAGCCAATTTTAGTTTTCCTAAAGAAAAACTTGATTTTTGACCAAAAATCATGAATTTCGAAATAAAATAAAAGTGATTACAAATCAACGTCCTTTTCCTTGATTTGAAGCGTATTTAAGAAACTAGAGCCAATTTAAAGTTTTCTTTAAGAAAAAATTGATTTTGACCAAAAATCATGAATTTCGATATAAAATAAAAGTGATTACAAATCAACGTCCTTTTCTTGATTTGAAGCGTATTTAAGAAACTAGAGCCAATTTAAGTTTTCTTTAAGAAAGAATTGATTTTTGACCAAAAATCATGAATTTCGAAATAAAATAAAAGTGATTACAAATCAACGTCCTTTTCTTGATTTGAAGCGTATTTAAGAAACTAGAGCCAATTAAAGTTTTCTTTAAGAAAAAATTGATTTTAGACCAAAAATCATGTATTTCGATATAAAATAAAAGTGATTACAAATCAACGCCCTTTTCTTGATTGACGCGTATTTAAGAAACTAGAGCCAATTTAAGTTTTCTTTAAGAAAAAATTGATTTTTGACCAAAAATCATGAATTTCGAAATAAAATAAAAGTGATTACAAATCAACGTCCTTTTCTTGATTTGAAGCGTATTTAAGAAACTAGAGCCAATTAAAGTTTTCTTTAAGAAAAAATTGATTTTAGACCAAAAATCATGTATTTCGATATAAAATAAAAGTGATTACAAATCAACGTCCTTTTCTTGATTTGAAGCGTATTTAAGAAACTACAGCCAATTAAAGTTTTCTTTAAGAAAAAATTGATTTTTGACCAAAAATCATGTATTTCGATATAAAATAAAAGTGATTACAAATCAACGTCCTTTTCTTGATTTGAACGCGTATTTAAGAAACTAGAGCCAATTTTAGTTTCTCCTAAAGAAAAACTTGATTTTTGACCAAAAATCATGAATTTCGAAATAAAATAAAAGTGATTACAAATCAACGTCCTTTTCCTGATTTGAAGCGTATTTAAGAAACTAGAGCCAATTAAAGTTTTCTTTAAGAAAAAATTGATTTTTGACCAAAAATCATGAATTTCGATAATAAAATAAAGTGATTACAAATCAACGTCCTTTTCTTGATTTGAAGCGTATTTAAGAAACTAGAGCCAATTTAAGTTTTCTTAAGAAAAATTGATTTTTGACCAAAAATCATGAATTTCGAAATAAAATAAAGTGATTACAAATCAACGTCCTTTTCTTGATTTGAAGCGTATTTAAGAAACTAGAGCCAATTAAAGTTTTCTTTAAGAAAAAATTGATTTTAGACCAAAAATCATGTATTTCGATATAAAATAAAAGTGATTACAAATCAACGTCCTTTTCTTGATTTTAAGCGTATTTAAGAAACTAGAGCCAATTTAAGTTTTCTTTAAGAAAAAATTGATTTTTGACCAAAAATCATGAATTTCGAAATAAAATAAAAGTGATTACAAATCAACGTCCTTTTCTTGATTTGAAGCGTATTTAAGAAACTAGAGCCAATTAAAGTTTTCTTTAAGAAAAAATTGATTTTAGACCAAAAATCATGTATTTCGATATAAAATAAAAGTGATTACAAATCAACGTCCTTTTCTTGATTTGACGCGTATTTAAGAAACTAGAGCCAATTTAAGTTTTCTTTAAGAAAAACTTGATTTTTGACCAAAAATCATGTATTTCGATATAAAATAAAAGTGATTACAAATCAACGTCCTTTTCTTGATTTGACGCGTATTTAAGAAACTAGAGCCAATTTAAGTTTCTTAAGAAAATTGATTTTGACCAAAAATCATGAATTTCGATATGAATAAAAGTGATTACAAATCAACGTCCTTTTCTTGATTTGACGCGTATTTAAGAACTAGAGCCAATTTTAGTTTTCTAAAGAAAAAACTGATTTTTGACCAAAAATCATGAATTTCGAAATAAATAAAAGTGATTACAAATCAACGTCCTTTTCTTGATTTGAAGCGTATTTAAGAAACTAGAGCCAATTTAAGTTTTCTTTAAGAAAAATTGATTTTAGACCAAAAATCATGTATTTCGATATAAAATAAAAGTGATTACAAATCAACGTCCTTTTCTTGATTTGACGCGTATTTAAGAAACTAGAGCCAATTTTAGTTTTCTTAAGAAAAAATTGATTTTTGACCAAAAATCATGAATTTCGAATAAAATAAAAGTGATTACAAATCAACGTCCTTTTCTTGATTTGAACGCGTATTTAAGAAACTAGAGCCAATTAAAGTTTTCTTTAAGAAAAAATTGATTTTTAGACCAAAAATCATGTATTTCGAATAAAATAAAAGTGATTACAAATCAACGTCCTTTTCTTGATTTGAAGCGTATTTAAGAAACTAGAGCCAATTTAAGTTTTCTTTAAGAAAAAATTGATTTTAGACCAAAAATCATGTATTTCGATATAAAATAAAAGTGATTACAAATCAACGTCCTTTTCTTGATTTGACGCGTATTTAAGAAACTAGAGCCAATTTAAGTTTTCTTTAAGAAAAAATTGATTTTTGACAAAAATCATGAATTTCGAAATAAATAAAAGTGATTACAAATCAACGTCCTTTTCTTGATTTGAAGCGTATTTAAGAAACTAGAGCCAATTAAAGTTTTCTTTAAGAAAAAATTGATTTTAGACCAAAATCATGTATTTCGAAATAAATAAAAGTGATTACAAATCAACGTCCTTTTCTTGATTTGACGCGTATTTAAGGAACTAGAGCCAATTTAAGTTTTCTTTAAGAAAAAATTGATTTTTGACCAAAAATCATGAATTTCGAATAAAATAAAAGTGATTACAAATCAACGTCCTTTTCTTGATTTGAAGCGTATTTAAGAAACTAGAGCCAATTTAAGTTTCTTTAAGAAAAATTGATTTTGACCAAAAATCATGTATTTCGATATAAAATAAAAGTGATTACAAATCAACGTCCTTTTCTTGATTTGACGCGTATTTAAGAACTAGAGCCAATTTAGTTTTCTTAAGAAAAAATTGATTTTAGACCAAAAATCATGTATTTCGATATAAAATAAAAGTGATTACAATCAACGTCCTTTTCTTGATTTGAAGCGTATTTAAGAAACTAGAGCCAATTAAAGTTTTCTTTAAGAAAAAATTGATTTTAGACCAAAATCATGTATTCGATATAAAATAAAAGTGATTACAAATCAACGTCCTTTTCTTGATTTGAAGCGTATTTAAGAAAACTAGAGCCAATTTAAGTTTTCTTTAAGAAAAAATTGATTTTGACCAAAATCATGAATTTCGAAATAAAATAAAAGTGATTACAAATCAACGTCCTTTTCTTGATTTGAAGCGTATTTAAGAACTAGAGCCAATTAAAGTTTTCTTTAAGAAAAAACTTGATTTTTGACCAAAAATCATGAATTTCGAATAAAATAAAAGTGATTACAAATCAACGTCCTTTCTTGATTGAAGCGTATTTAAGAAAACTAGAGCCAATTAAGTTTTCTTTAAGAAAAAATTGATTTTTGACCAAAAATCATGAATTTCGATATAAAATAAAAGTGATTACAAATCAACGTCCTTTTCTTGATTTGACGCGTATTTAAGAAACTAGAGCCAATTTAAGTTTTCTTAAGAAAAAATTGATTTTGACCAAAAATCATGAATTTCGAAATAAAATAAAAGTGATTACAAATCAACGTCCTTTTCTTGATTTGAACGCGTATTTAAGAAACTAGAGCCAATTTAAGTTTTCTTTAAGAAAAAATTGATTTTTGACCAAAAATCATGAATTTCGATATAAAATAAAAGTGATTACAAATCAACGTCCTTTTCTTGATTTGAAGCGTATTTAAGAACTAGAGCCAATTTAAGTTTTCTTTAAGAAAAACTTGATTTTTGACCAAAAATCATGAATTTCGAAATAAAATAAAAGTGATTACAAATCAACGTCCTTTTCTTGATTTGAAGCGTATTTAAGAAACTAGAGCCAATTAAAGTTTTCTTTAAGAAAAAATTGATTTTAGACCAAAAATCATGTATTTCGAAATGAAATAAAAGTGATTACAAATCAACGTCCTTTTCTTGATTTGACGCGTATTTAAGAAACTAGAGCCAATTTTAGTTTTCCTAAAGAAAAACTTGATTTTTGACCAAAAATCATGAATTTCGATATAAAATAAAAAGTGATTACAAATCAACGTCCTTTTCTTGATTTGAAGCGTATTTAAGAAAACTAGAGCCAATTAAGTTTTCTTTAAAGAAAAACTTGATTTTAGACCAAAAATCATGTATTTCGATATAAAATAAAAGTGATTACAAATCAACGTCCTTTTCTTGATTTGAAGCGTATTTAAGAAACTAGAGCCAATTTAAGTTTTCCTTTAAGAAAAAATTGATTTTTGACCAAAAATCATGAATTTCGAATAAAATAAAAGTGATTACAAATCAACGTCCTTTTCTTGATTTGAAGCGTATTTAAGAAACTAGAGCCAATTAAGTTTTCTTTAAGAAAAAATTGATTTTAGACCAAAAATCATGTATTTCGATATAAAATAAAAGTGATTACAAATCAACGTCCTTTTCTTGATTTGAACGCGTATTTAAGAAACTAGAGCCAATTTAAGTTTTCCTTAAGAAAAAATTGATTTTAGACCAAAAATCATGTATTTCGATATAAAATAAAAAGTGATTACAAATCAACGTCCTTTTCTTGATTTGAAGCGTATTTAAGAAACTAGAGCCAATTAAAGTTTTCTTTAAGAAAAAATTGATTTTAGACCAAAAATCATGTATTTCGATATAAAATAAAAGTGATTACAAATCAACGTCCTTTTCTTGATTTGACGCGTATTTAAGAAACTAGAGCCAATTTTAGTTTCCTAAGAAAAACTTGATTTTTGACCAAAAATCATGAATTTCGAAATAAAATAAAAGTGATTACAAATCAACGTCCTTTTCTTGATTTGAAGCGTATTTAAGAAACTAGAGCCAATTTAAGTTTTCCTTAAGAAAAACTTGATTTTTGACCAAAAATCATGAATTTCGAAATAAAATAAAAGTGATTACAAATCAACGTCCTTTTCTTGATTTGAAGCGTATTTAAGAAACTAGAGCCAATTTAAGTTTTCTTAAAGAAAAATTGATTTTTGACCAAAAATCATGAATTTCGAAATAAAATAAAAGTGATTACAAATCAACGTCCTTTTCTTGATTTGAAGCGTATTTAAGAAACTAGAGCCAATTTTAGTTTTCTTAAGAAAAATTGATTTTTGACCAAAAATCATGAATTTCGAAATAAAATAAAAGTGATTACAAATCAACGTCCTTTTCTTGATTTGAAGCGTATTTAAGAAACTAGAGCCAATTAAAGTTTTCTTTAAGAAAAAATTGATTTTTGACCAAAAATCATGAATTTCGATATAAAATAAAAGTGATTACAAATCAACGTCCTTTTCTTGATTTTGAAGCGTATTTAAGAAACTAGAGCCAATTTAAGTTTTCTTTAAGAAAAATTGATTTTAGACCAAAAATCATGTATTTCGATATAAAATAAAAGTGATTACAAATCAACGTCCTTTTCTTGATTTGAAGCGTATTTAAGAAACTAGAGCCAATTTAAGTTTTCTTTAAGAAAAATTGATTTTTGACCAAAAATCATGTATTTCGATATAAAATAAAAGTGATTACAAATCAACGTCCTTTTCTTGATTTGACGCGTATTTAAGAAACTAGAGCCAATTAAGTTTTCTTTAAGAAAAAATTGATTTTTGACCAAAAATCATGAATTTCGAAATAAAATAAAAGTGATTACAAATCAACGTCCTTTTCTTGATTTGAACGCGTATTTAAGAAACTAGAGCCAATTTAAGTTTTCTTAAAGAAAAACTTGATTTTTGACCAAAAATCATGTATTTCGAATAAAATAAAAGTGATTACAAATCAACGTCCTTTTCTTGATTTGAAGCGTATTTAAGAAACTAGAGCCAATTTAAAGTTTTCTTTAAGAAAAACTTGATTTTTGACCAAAAATCATGAATTTCGAAATAAAATAAAAGTGATTACAAATCAACGTCCTTTTCTTGATTTGAAGCGTATTTAAGAAACTAGAGCCAATTTAAGTTTTCTTAAGAAAAAATTGATTTTTGACCAAAAATCATGAATTTCGAAATAAAATAAAAGTGATTACAAATCAACGTCCTTTTCTTGATTTGAAGCGTATTTAAGAAACTAGAGCCAATTTAAGTTTTCTTAAGAAAAAATTGATTTTGACCAAAAATCATGAATTTCGAAATAAAATAAAAGTGATTACAAATCAACGTCCTTTTCTTGATTTGAAGCGTATTTAAGAAACTAGAGCCAATTTAAGTTTTCTTTAAAGAAAAATTGATTTTTGACCAAAAATCATGAATTTCGATATAAAATAAAAGTGATTACAAATCAACGTCCTTTTCTTGATTTGACGCGTATTTAAGAAACTAGAGCCAATTTAAGTTTTCCTTAAAGAAAAACTTGATTTTGACCAAAAATCATGAATTTCGAATAAAATAAAGTGATTACAAATCAACGTCCTTTTCTTGATTTGAAGCGTATTTAAGAAACTAGAGCCAATTTAGTTTTCTTAAAGAAAAATTGATTTTGACCAAAAAATCATGAATTTCGAAATAAATAAAAGTGATTACAAATCAACGTCCTTTCTTGATTTGAACGCGTATTTAAGAAACTAGAGCCAATTAAGTTTTCTTTAAGAAAAATTGATTTTGACCAAAATCATGAATTTCGAATAAATAAAAGTGATTACAAATCAACGTCCTTTCTTGATTTGAACGCGTATTTAAGAACTAGAGCCAATTTAAGTTTTCTTAAGAAAAAATTGATTTTTGACCAAAAATCATGAATTTCGAAATAAAATAAAAGTGATTACAAATCAACGTCCTTTTCTTGATTTGACGCGTATTTAAGAAACTAGAGCCAATTAAGTTTTCTTTAAGAAAAAATTGATTTTAGACCAAAAATCATGTATTTCGATATAAATAAAAGTGATTACAAATCAACGTCCTTTTCTTGATTTGACGCGTATTTAAGAAACTAGAGCCAATTTAAGTTTTCTTTAAGAAAAAATTGATTTTTGACCAAAAATCATGAATTTCGAAATAAAATAAAAGTGATTACAAATCAACGTCCTTTTCTTGATTTGAAGCGTATTTAAGAAACTAGAGCCAATTTAAAGTTTTCTTTAAGAAAAAATTGATTTTAGACCAAAAATCATGAATTTCGATATAAAATAAAAGTGATTACAAATCAACGTCCTTTTCTTGATTTGAAGCGTATTTAAGAAACTAGAGCCAATTTAAGTTTTCTTAAGAAAAATTGATTTTTGACCAAAAATCATGAATTTCGATATAAAATAAAAGTGATTACAAATCAACGTCCTTTTCTTGATTTGACGCGTATTTAAGAAACTAGAGCCAATTTAAGTTTTCTTTAAGAAAAAATTGATTTTGACCAAAAATCATGTATTTCGATATAAAATAAAGTGATTACAAATCAACGTCCTTTCTTGATTTGAAGCGTATTTAAGAAACTAGAGCCAATTAAAGTTTTCTTTAAGAAAAATTGATTTTTGACCAAAAATCATGTATTTCGATATAAAATAAAAGTGATTACAAATCAACGTCCTTTTCTTGATTTGAAGCGTATTTAAGAAACTAGAGCCAATTTAAGTTTTCTTTAAGAAAAAATTGATTTTGACCAAAAATCATGAATTTCGATATAAAATAAAAGTGATTACAAATCAACGTCCTTTTCTTGATTTGACGCGTATTTAAGAAACTAGAGCCAATTTTAGTTTTCCTTAAGAAAAACTTGATTTTGACCAAAAATCATGAATTTCGAAATAAAATAAAAGTGATTACAAATCAACGTCCTTTTCTTGATTTGAAGCGTATTTAAGAAACTAGAGCCAATTAAAGTTTTCTTTAAGAAAAAATTGATTTTTAGACCAAAAATCATGTATTTCGATATAAAATAAAAGTGATTACAAATCACGTCCTTTTCTTGATTTGAACGCGTATTTAAGAAACTAGAGCCAATTTAAGTTTTCTTAAGAAAAATTGATTTTGACCAAAATCATGTATTTCGAAATAAAATAAAAGTGATTACAAATCAACGTCCTTTTCTTGATTTGACGCGTATTTAAGAAACTAGAGCCAATTTAAGTTTTCTTAAGAAAAAATTGATTTTTGACCAAAAATCATGAATTTCGATATAAAATAAAAGTGATTACAAAATCAACGTCCTTTTCTTGATTTGACGCGTATTTAAGAAACTAGAGCCAATTTAAGTTTTCTTTAAGAAAAATTGATTTTTGACCAAAAATCATGAATTTCGAAATAAATAAAAGTGATTACAAATCAACGTCCTTTTCTTGATTTGACGCGTATTTAAGAAACTAGAGCCAATTAAGTTTTCTTTAAGAAAAAATTGATTTTTGACCAAAAATCATGAATTTCGAAATAAATAAAAGTGATTACAAATCAACGTCCTTTTCTTGATTTGACGCGTATTTAAGAAACTAGAGCCAATTAAAGTTTTCTTTAAGAAAAAATTGATTTTTGACCAAAAAATCATGTATTTCGAATAAAATAAAAGTGATTACAAATCAACGTCCTTTTCTTGATTTGACGCGTATTTAAGAAACTAGAGCCAATTTAAGTTTTCTTTAAGAAAAAATTGATTTTTGACCAAAAATCATGTATTTCGATATAAAATAAAGTGATTACAAATCAACGTCCTTTTCTTGATTTGAAGCGTATTTAAGAAACTAGAGCCAATTTAAGTTTTCTTTAAGAAAAAATTGATTTTTGACCAAAAATCATGAATTTCGAAATAAAATAAAAGTGATTACAAATCAACGTCCTTTTCTTGATTTGAAGCGTATTTAAGAAACTAGAGCCAATTAAGTTTTCTTTAAGAAAAATTGATTTTTGACCAAAAATCATGAATTTCGATATAAAATAAAAGTGATTACAAATCAACGTCCTTTTCTTGATTTGAAGCGTATTTAAGAACTAGAGCCAATTAAGTTTTCTTTAAGAAAAAATTGATTTTAGACAAAAATCATGTATTTCGATATAAAATAAAAGTGATTACAAATCAACGTCCTTTCTTGATTTGAAGCGTATTTAAGAAACTAGAGCCAATTAAGTTTTCTTTAAGAAAAAATTGATTTTTAGACCAAAAATCATGAATTTCGATATAAAATAAAAGTGATTACAAATCAACGTCCTTTCTTGATTTGAAGCGTATTTAAGAAACTAGAGCCAATTAAAGTTTTCTTTAAGAAAAAATTGATTTTAGACCAAAAATCATGTATTTCGATATAAAATAAAAGTGATTACAAATCAACGTCCTTTTCTTGATTTGAAGCGTATTTAAGAAACTAGAGCCAATTAAGTTTTCTTTAAGAAAAATTGATTTTTGACCAAAAATCATGAATTTCGATAATAAAATAAAAGTGATTACAAATCAACGTCCTTTTCTTGATTTGACGCGTATTTAAGAAACTAGAGCCAATTAAGTTTTCTTAAGAAAAAATTGATTTTTGACCAAAAATCATGAATTTCGAATAAAATAAAAGTGATTACAAATCAACGTCCTTTTCTTGATTTGAAGCGTATTTAAGAAACTAGAGCCAATTTAAAGTTTTCTTTAAGAAAAAATTGATTTTAGACCAAAAATCATGATTTCGATATAAAATAAAAGTGATTACAAATCAACGTCCTTTTCTTGATTTGAAGCGTATTTAAGAAACTAGAGCCAATTAAAGTTTTCTTTAAGAAAAATTGATTTTAGACCAAAAATCATGTATTTCGATATAAAATAAAAGTGATTACAATCAACGTCCTTTTCTTGATTTGAAGCGTATTTAAGAAACTAGAGCCAATTTAAGTTTTCTTTAAGAAAAAATTGATTTTAGACCAAAAATCATGAATTTCGATATAAAATAAAAGTGATTACAAATCAACGTCCTTTTCTTGATTTGAAGCGTATTTAAGAAACTAGAGCCAATTAAGTTTTCTTTAAGAAAAAATTGATTTTAGACCAAAAATCATGAATTTCGATATAAAATAAAAGTGATTACAAATCAACGTCCTTTTCTTGATTTGAAGCGTATTTAAGAAACTAGAGCCAATTAAGTTTTCTTTAAGAAAAAATTGATTTTGACCAAAAATCATGAATTTCGATATAAAATAAAAGTGATTACAAATCAACGTCCTTTTCTTGATTTGAAGCGTATTTAAGAAACTAGAGCCAATTAAAGTTTTCTTAAGAAAAATTGATTTTTGACCAAAAATCATGTATTTCGAATAAAATAAAAGTGATTACAAATCAACGTCCTTTTCTTGATTTGACGCGTATTTAAGAAACTAGAGCCAATTAAAGTTTTCTTTAAGAAAAAATTGATTTTGACCAAAAATCATGAATTTCGATATAAAATAAAAGTGATTACAAATCAACGTCCTTTTCTTGATTTGACGCGTATTTAAGAAACTAGAGCCAATTTAAGTTTTCTTTAAGAAAAAATTGATTTTTGACCAAAAATCATGTATTTCGATATAAAATAAAAGTGATTACAAATCAACGTCCTTTTCTTGATTTGAAGCGTATTTAAGAAACTAGAGCCAATTAAGTTTTCTTAAGAAAAAATTGATTTTTGACCAAAAATCATGAATTTCGATATAAAATAAAAGTGATTACAAATCAACGTCCTTTTCTTGATTTGAAGCGTATTTAAGAAACTAGAGCCAATTTAAGTTTTCTTTAAGAAAAAATTGATTTTAGACCAAAAATCATGTATTTCGATATAAAATAAAAGTGATTACAAATCAACGTCCTTTTCTTGATTTGAAGCGTATTTAAGAAACTAGAGCCAATTTAAGTTTTCTTTAAGAAAAAATTGATTTTTGACCAAAAATCATGTATTTCGATATAAAATAAAAGTGATTACAAATCAACGTCCTTTTCTTGATTTGAAGCGTATTTAAGAAACTAGAGCCAATTAAAGTTTTCTTAAGAAAAATTGATTTTTAGACCAAAAATCATGTATTTCGATATAAAATAAAAGTGATTACAAATCAACGTCCTTTTCTTGATTTGACGCGTATTTAAGAAACTAGAGCCAATTAAAGTTTTCTTTAAGAAAAAATTGATTTTAGACCAAAAATCATGAATTTCGAATATAAAATAAAAGTGATTACAAATCAACGTCCTTTTCTTGATTTGAAGCGTATTTAAGAAACTAGAGCCAATTAAGTTTTCTTTAAGAAAAAATTGATTTTTGACCAAAAATCATGAATTTCGATATAAAATAAAAGTGATTACAAATCAACGTCCTTTTCTTGATTTGAAGCGTATTTAAGAAACTAGAGCCAATTTAAAGTTTTCTTTAAGAAAAAATTGATTTTTGACCAAAAATCATGTATTTCGATATAAAATAAAAGTGATTACAAATCAACGTCCTTTTCTTGATTTGACGCGTATTTAAGAAACTAGAGCCAATTTAAAGTTTTCTTTAAGAAAAATTGATTTTGACCAAAAATCATGTATTTCGAAATAAAATAAAAGTGATTACAAATCAACGTCCTTTTCTTGATTTGACGCGTATTTAAGAAACTAGAGCCAATTAAAGTTTTCTTAAAGAAAAAATTGATTTTTGACCAAAAATCATGAATTTCGAATAAAATAAAAGTGATTACAAATCAACGTCCTTTTCTTGATTTGACGCGTATTTAAGAAACTAGAGCCAATTTAAGTTTTCTTTAAGAAAAAATTGATTTTTGACCAAAAATCATGAATTTCGATATAAAATAAAAGTGATTACAAATCAACGTCCTTTTCTTGATTTGAAGCGTATTTAAGAAACTAGAGCCAATTTAAGTTTTCTTTAAGAAAAATTGATTTTAGACCAAAAATCATGTAATTTCGATATAAAATAAAGTGATTACAAATCAACGTCCTTTTCTTGATTTGACGCGTATTTAAGAAACTAGAGCCAATTAAAGTTTTCTTTAAGAAAAAATTGATTTTTGACCAAAAATCATGAATTTCGATATAAAATAAAAGTGATTACAAATCAACGTCCTTTTCTTGATTTGAAGCGTATTTAAGAAACTAGAGCCAATTAAAGTTTTCTTTAAGAAAAAATTGATTTTAGACCAAAAATCATGTATTTCGATATAAAATAAAAGTGATTACAAATCAACGTCCTTTTCTTGATTTGAAGCGTATTTAAGAAACTAGAGCCAATTAAAGTTTTCTTAAGAAAAAATTGATTTTAGACCAAAAATCATGTATTTCGATATAAAATAAAAGTGATTACAAATCAACGTCCTTTTCTTGATTTGAAGCGTATTTAAGAAACTAGAGCCAATTTAAGTTTTCTTTAAGAAAAAATTGATTTTTGACCAAAAATCATGAATTTCGAATAAAATAAAAGTGATTACAAATCAACGTCCTTTTCTTGATTTGAAGCGTATTTAAGAAACTAGAGCCAATTTAAAGTTTTCTTTAAGAAAAAATTGATTTTAGACCAAAAATCATGAATTTCGATATAAAATAAAAGTGATTACAAATCAACGTCCTTTTCTTGATTTGAAGCGTATTTAAGAAACTAGAGCCAATTAAAGTTTTCTTTAAGAAAAAATTGATTTTAGACCAAAAATCATGTATTTCGATATAAAATAAAAGTGATTACAAATCAACGTCCTTTTCTTGATTTGAAGCGTATTTAAGAAACTAGAGCCAATTAAAGTTTTCTTTAAGAAAAAATTGATTTTAGACCAAAAATCATGAATTTCGATATAAAATAAAAGTGATTACAAATCAACGTCCTTTTCTTGATTTGAAGCGTATTTAAGAAACTAGAGCCAATTTAAGTTTTCTTTAAGAAAAATTGATTTTAGACCAAAAATCATGAATTTCGATATAAAATAAAAGTGATTACAAATCAACGTCCTTTTCTTGATTTGAAGCGTATTTAAGAAACTAGAGCCAATTAAAGTTTTCTTTAAGAAAAAATTGATTTTAGACCAAAAATCATGTATTTCGATATAAAATAAAAGTGATTACAAATCAACGTCCTTTTCTTGATTTGAAGCGTATTTAAGAAACTAGAGCCAATTAAGTTTTCTTTAAGAAAAATTGATTTTAGACCAAAAATCATGTATTTCGATATAAAATAAAAGTGATTACAAATCAACGTCCTTTTCTTGATTTGAAGCGTATTTAAGAAACTAGAGCCAATTAAAGTTTTCTTTAAGAAAAAATTGATTTTTGACCAAAAATCATGAATTTCGATATAAAATAAAAGTGATTACAAATCAACGTCCTTTTCTTGATTTGAAGCGTATTTAAGAAACTAGAGCCAATTAAGTTTTCTTTAAGAAAAAATTGATTTTTAGACCAAAAATCATGTATTTCGATATAAAATAAAAGTGATTACAAATCAACGTCCTTTTCTTGATTTGACGCGTATTTAAGAAACTAGAGCCAATTTAAGTTTTCTTTAAGAAAAAATTGATTTTTGACCAAAAATCATGAATTTCGAATAAAATAAAAGTGATTACAAATCAACGTCCTTTTCTTGATTTGAAGCGTATTTAAGAAACTAGAGCCAATTAAAGTTTTCTTAAGAAAAATTGATTTTGACCAAAAATCATGAATTTCGAATAAAATAAAAGTGATTACAAATCAACGTCCTTTTCTTGATTTGAAGCGTATTTAAGAAACTAGAGCCAATTTAAGTTTTCTTTAAGAAAAAATTGATTTTTGACCAAAAATCATGTATTTCGATATAAAATAAAAGTGATTACAAATCAACGTCCTTTTCTTGATTTGAAGCGTATTTAAGAAACTAGAGCCAATTAAAGTTTTCTTTAAGAAAAAATTGATTTTAGACCAAAAATCATGTATTTCGATATAAAATAAAAGTGATTACAAATCAACGTCCTTTTCTTGATTTGAAGCGTATTTAAGAAACTAGAGCCAATTTAAAGTTTTCTTTAAGAAAAAATTGATTTTAGACCAAAAATCATGTATTTCGATATAAAATAAAAGTGATTACAAATCAACGTCCTTTTCTTGATTTGAAGCGTATTTAAGAAACTAGAGCCAATTAAAGTTTTCTTTAAGAAAAAATTGATTTTAGACCAAAAATCATGTATTTCGATATAAAATAAAAGTGATTACAAATCAACGTCCTTTTCTTGATTTGAAGCGTATTTAAGAAACTAGAGCCAATTTAAGTTTTCTTTAAGAAAAAATTGATTTTTGACCAAAAATCATGTATTTCGATATAAAATAAAAGTGATTACAAATCAACGTCCTTTTCTTGATTTGACGCGTATTTAAGAAACTAGAGCCAATTTAAGTTTTCTTTAAGAAAAATTGATTTTTGACCAAAAATCATGAATTTCGATATAAAATAAAAGTGATTACAAATCAACGTCCTTTTCTTGATTTGAAGCGTATTTAAGAAACTAGAGCCAATTAAGTTTTCTTTAAGAAAAAATTGATTTTAGACCAAAAATCATGTATTTCGATATAAAATAAAAGTGATTACAAATCAACGTCCTTTTCTTGATTTGAAGCGTATTTAAGAAACTAGAGCCAATTAAAGTTTTCTTTAAGAAAAATTGATTTTAGACCAAAAATCATGAATTTCGATATAAAATAAAAGTGATTACAAATCAACGTCCTTTTCTTGATTTGAACGCGTATTTAAGAAACTAGAGCCAATTAAAGTTTTCTTTAAGAAAAAATTGATTTTAGACCAAAAATCATGTAATTTCGATATAAAATAAAAGTGATTACAAATCAACGTCCTTTTCTTGATTTGAAGCGTATTTAAGAAACTAGAGCCAATTAAAGTTTTCTTTAAGAAAAAATTGATTTTAGACCAAAAATCATGTATTTCGATATAAAATAAAAGTGATTACAAATCAACGTCCTTTTCTTGATTTGAAGCGTATTTAAGAAACTAGAGCCAATTTAAAGTTTTCTTTAAGAAAAAATTGATTTTAGACCAAAAATCATGTATTTCGATATAAAATAAAAGTGATTACAAATCAACGTCCTTTTCTTGATTTGAAGCGTATTTAAGAAACTAGAGCCAATTAAGTTTTCTTAAGAAAAAATTGATTTTAGACCAAAAATCATGAATTTCGATATAAAATAAAAGTGATTACAAATCAACGTCCTTTTCTTGATTTGAAGCGTATTTAAGAAACTAGAGCCAATTTAAGTTTTCTTAAGAAAAACTTGATTTTTGACCAAAAATCATGAATTTCGAAATAAAATAAAAGTGATTACAAATCAACGTCCTTTTCTTGATTTGAAGCGTATTTAAGAAACTAGAGCCAATTAAAGTTTTCTTTAAGAAAAAATTGATTTTAGACCAAAAATCATGTATTTCGATATAAAATAAAAGTGATTACAAATCAACGTCCTTTTCTTGATTTGAAGCGTATTTAAGAAACTAGAGCCAATTAAAGTTTTCTTTAAGAAAAAATTGATTTTAGACCAAAAATCATGTATTTCGATATAAAATAAAAGTGATTACAAATCAACGTCCTTTTCTTGATTTGACGCGTATTTAAGAAACTAGAGCCAATTAAAGTTTTCTTTAAGAAAAAATTGATTTTTGACCAAAAATCATGAATTTCGATATAAAATAAAAGTGATTACAAATCAACGTCCTTTTCTTGATTTGAAGCGTATTTAAGAAACTAGAGCCAATTAAAGTTTTCTTTAAGAAAAAATTGATTTTAGACCAAAAATCATGTATTTCGATATAAAATAAAAGTGATTACAAATCAACGTCCTTTTCTTGATTTGAAGCGTATTTAAGAAACTAGAGCCAATTAAAGTTTTCTTTAAGAAAAAATTGATTTTAGACCAAAAATCATGAATTTCGATATAAAATAAAAGTGATTACAAATCAACGTCCTTTTCTTGATTTGACGCGTATTTAAGAAACTAGAGCCAATTAAAGTTTTCTTTAAGAAAAAATTGATTTTAGACCAAAAATCATGAATTTCGAAATAAAATAAAAGTGATTACAAATCAACGTCCTTTTCTTGATTTGAAGCGTATTTAAGAAACTAGAGCCAATTTAATTTTCTTAAAGAAAAACTTGATTTTGACCAAAAATCATGAATTTCGAATAAAATAAAAGTGATTACAAATCAACGTCCTTTTCTTGATTTGAAGCGTATTTAAGAAACTAGAGCCAATTTAAGTTTTCTTTAAGAAAAATTGATTTTTGACCAAAAATCATGAATTTCGAAATAAAATAAAAGTGATTACAAATCAACGTCCTTTTCTTGATTTGAAGCGTATTTAAGAAACTAGAGCCAATTAAAGTTTTCTTTAAGAAAAAATTGATTTTAGACCAAAAATCATGTATTTCGATATAAAATAAAAGTGATTACAAATCAACGTCCTTTTCTTGATTTGAAGCGTATTTAAGAAACTAGAGCCAATTAAAGTTTTCTTTAAGAAAAAATTGATTTTAGACCAAAAATCATGTATTTCGATATAAAATAAAAGTGATTACAAATCAACGTCCTTTTCTTGATTTGACGCGTATTTAAGAAACTAGAGCCAATTAAAGTTTTCTTTAAGAAAAAATTGATTTTAGACCAAAAATCATGAATTTCGAAATAAAATAAAAGTGATTACAAATCAACGTCCTTTTCTTGATTTGACGCGTATTTAAGAAACTAGAGCCAATTAAAGTTTTCTTTAAGAAAAAATTGATTTTGACCAAAAATCATGAATTTCGAAATAAAATAAAAGTGATTACAAATCAACGTCCTTTTCTTGATTTGAAGCGTATTTAAGAAACTAGAGCCAATTAAGTTTTCTTTAAGAAAAATTGATTTTTGACCAAAAATCATGATTTCGATATAAAATAAAAGTGATTACAAATCAACGTCCTTTTCTTGATTTGACGCGTATTTAAGAAACTAGAGCCAATTAAAGTTTTCTTTAAGAAAAAATTGATTTTAGACCAAAAATCATGAATTTCGAAATAAAATAAAAGTGATTACAAATCAACGTCCTTTTCTTGATTTGAAGCGTATTTAAGAAACTAGAGCCAATTAAGTTTTCTTAAGAAAAATTGATTTTAGACCAAAAATCATGTATTTCGATATAAAATAAAAGTGATTACAAATCAACGTCCTTTTCTTGATTTGAAGCGTATTTAAGAAACTAGAGCCAATTAAAGTTTTCTTTAAGAAAAATTGATTTTAGACCAAAAATCATGTATTTCGATATAAAATAAAAGTGATTACAAATCAACGTCCTTTTCTTGATTTGACGCGTATTTAAGAAACTAGAGCCAATTTAAGTTTTCTTTAAGAAAAATTGATTTTTGACCAAAAATCATGTATTTCGATATAAAATAAAAGTGATTACAAATCAACGTCCTTTTCTTGATTTGAAGCGTATTTAAGAAACTAGAGCCAATTAAAGTTTTCTTTAAGAAAAAATTGATTTTAGACCAAAAATCATGAATTTCGATATAAAATAAAAGTGATTACAAATCAACGTCCTTTTCTTGATTTGAAGCGTATTTAAGAAACTAGAGCCAATTAAAGTTTTCTTTAAGAAAAAATTGATTTTAGACCAAAAATCATGTATTTCGATATAAAATAAAAGTGATTACAAATCAACGTCCTTTTCTTGATTTGACGCGTATTTAAGAAACTAGAGCCAATTAAAGTTTTCTTTAAGAAAAAATTGATTTTAGACCAAAAATCATGTATTTCGATATAAAATAAAAGTGATTACAAATCAACGTCCTTTTCTTGATTTGAAGCGTATTTAAGAAACTAGAGCCAATTAAAGTTTTCTTTAAGAAAAAATTGATTTTAGACCAAAAATCATGTATTTCGATATAAAATAAAAGTGATTACAAATCAACGTCCTTTTCTTGATTTGAAGCGTATTTAAGAAACTAGAGCCAATTAAAGTTTTCTTTAAGAAAAAATTGATTTTTGACCAAAAATCATGAATTTCGAAATAAATAAAAGTGATTACAAATCAACGTCCTTTTCTTGATTTGAAGCGTATTTAAGAAACTAGAGCCAATTTAAGTTTTCTTAAGAAAAATTGATTTTTGACCAAAAATCATGTATTTCGATATAAAATAAAAGTGATTACAAATCAACGTCCTTTTCTTGATTTGAAGCGTATTTAAGAAACTAGAGCCAATTTAAGTTTTCTTTAAGAAAAAATTGATTTTAGACCAAAAATCATGTATTTCGATATAAAATAAAAGTGATTACAAATCAACGTCCTTTTCTTGATTTGACGCGTATTTAAGAAACTAGAGCCAATTAAAGTTTTCTTTAAGAAAAAATTGATTTTAGACCAAAAATCATGTATTTCGATATAAAATAAAAGTGATTACAAATCAACGTCCTTTTCTTGATTTGAAGCGTATTTAAGAAACTAGAGCCAATTAAAGTTTTCTTTAAGAAAAAATTGATTTTAGACCAAAAATCATGTATTTCGATATAAAATAAAAGTGATTACAAATCAACGTCCTTTTCTTGATTTGAAGCGTATTTAAGAAACTAGAGCCAATTAAAGTTTTCTTTAAGAAAAAATTGATTTTAGACCAAAAATCATGTATTTCGATATAAAATAAAAGTGATTACAAATCAACGTCCTTTTCTTGATTTGACGCGTATTTAAGAAACTAGAGCCAATTAAAGTTTTCTTTAAGAAAAAATTGATTTTAGACCAAAAATCATGTATTTCGATATAAAATAAAAGTGATTACAAATCAACGTCCTTTTCTTGATTTGACGCGTATTTAAGAAACTAGAGCCAATTAAAGTTTTCTTTAAGAAAAAATTGATTTTAGACCAAAAATCATGTATTTCGATATAAAATAAAAGTGATTACAAATCAACGTCCTTTTCTTGATTTGAAGCGTATTTAAGAAACTAGAGCCAATTTAAAGTTTTCTTTAAGAAAAAATTGATTTTTGACCAAAAATCATGAATTTCGATATAAAATAAAAGTGATTACAAATCAACGTCCTTTTCTTGATTTGAAGCGTATTTAAGAAACTAGAGCCAATTAAAGTTTTCTTTAAGAAAAAATTGATTTTAGACCAAAAATCATGTATTTCGATATAAAATAAAAGTGATTACAAATCAACGTCCTTTTCTTGATTTGAAGCGTATTTAAGAAACTAGAGCCAATTAAAGTTTTCTTTAAGAAAAAATTGATTTTAGACCAAAAATCATGTATTTCGAATAAAATAAAAGTGATTACAAATCAACGTCCTTTTCTTGATTTGAAGCGTATTTAAGAAACTAGAGCCAATTTAAAGTTTTCTTTAAGAAAAAATTGATTTTTGACCAAAAATCATGAATTTCGAATAAAATAAAAGTGATTACAAATCAACGTCCTTTTCTTGATTTGAAGCGTATTTAAGAAACTAGAGCCAATTAAAGTTTTCTTTAAGAAAAAATTGATTTTAGACCAAAAATCATGTATTTCGATATAAAATAAAAGTGATTACAAATCAACGTCCTTTTCTTGATTTGAAGCGTATTTAAGAAACTAGAGCCAATTAAAGTTTTCTTTAAGAAAAAATTGATTTTAGACCAAAAATCATGTATTTCGATATAAAATAAAAGTGATTACAAATCAACGTCCTTTTCTTGATTTGAAGCGTATTTAAGAAACTAGAGCCAATTAAAGTTTTCTTTAAGAAAAAATTGATTTTAGACCAAAAATCATGTATTTCGATATAAAATAAAAGTGATTACAAATCAACGTCCTTTTCTTGATTTGACGCGTATTTAAGAAACTAGAGCCAATTAAAGTTTTCTTTAAGAAAAAATTGATTTTAGACCAAAAATCATGAATTTCGATATAAAATAAAAGTGATTACAAATCAACGTCCTTTTCTTGATTTGAAGCGTATTTAAGAAACTAGAGCCAATTAAAGTTTTCTTTAAGAAAAAATTGATTTTAGACCAAAAATCATGAATTTCGATATAAAATAAAAGTGATTACAAATCAACGTCCTTTTCTTGATTTGAAGCGTATTTAAGAAACTAGAGCCAATTAAAGTTTTCTTTAAGAAAAAATTGATTTTAGACCAAAAATCATGTATTTCGATATAAATAAAAGTGATTACAAATCAACGTCCTTTTCTTGATTTGAAGCGTATTTAAGAAACTAGAGCCAATTAAAGTTTTCTTTAAGAAAAAATTGATTTTAGACCAAAAATCATGTATTTCGATATAAAATAAAAGTGATTACAAATCAACGTCCTTTTCTTGATTTGAAGCGTATTTAAGAAACTAGAGCCAATTAAAGTTTTCTTTAAGAAAAAATTGATTTTAGACCAAAAATCATGTATTTCGATATAAAATAAAAGTGATTACAAATCAACGTCCTTTTCTTGATTTGAAGCGTATTTAAGAAACTAGAGCCAATTAAAGTTTTCTTTAAGAAAAAATTGATTTTTGACCAAAAATCATGAATTTCGATATAAAATAAAAGTGATTACAAATCAACGTCCTTTTCTTGATTTGAAGCGTATTTAAGAAACTAGAGCCAATTAAAGTTTTCTTTAAGAAAAAATTGATTTTAGACCAAAAATCATGTATTTCGATATAAAATAAAAGTGATTACAAATCAACGTCCTTTTCTTGATTTGAAGCGTATTTAAGAAACTAGAGCCAATTAAAGTTTTCTTTAAGAAAAAATTGATTTTAGACCAAAAATCATGTATTTCGATATAAAATAAAAGTGATTACAAATCAACGTCCTTTTCTTGATTTGAAGCGTATTTAAGAAACTAGAGCCAATTAAAGTTTTCTTTAAGAAAAAATTGATTTTAGACCAAAAATCATGTATTTCGATATAAAATAAAAGTGATTACAAATCAACGTCCTTTTCTTGATTTGAAGCGTATTTAAGAAACTAGAGCCAATTAAAGTTTTCTTTAAGAAAAATTGATTTTGACCAAAAAATCATGTATTTCGATATAAAATAAAAGTGATTACAAATCAACGTCCTTTTCTTGATTTGAAGCGTATTTAAGAAACTAGAGCCAATTAAAGTTTTCTTTAAGAAAAAATTGATTTTAGACCAAAAATCATGTATTTCGATATAAAATAAAAGTGATTACAAATCAACGTCCTTTTCTTGATTTGAAGCGTATTTAAGAAACTAGAGCCAATTAAAGTTTTCTTTAAGAAAAAATTGATTTTAGACCAAAAATCATGTATTTCGATATAAAATAAAAGTGATTACAAATCAACGTCCTTTTCTTGATTTGACGCGTATTTAAGAAACTAGAGCCAATTTAAAGTTTTCTTTAAGAAAAAATTGATTTTGACCAAAAATCATGAATTTCGAAATAAAATAAAAGTGATTACAAATCAACGTCCTTTTCTTGATTTGAAGCGTATTTAAGAAACTAGAGCCAATTAAAGTTTTCTTTAAGAAAAAATTGATTTTAGACCAAAAATCATGTATTTCGATATAAAATAAAAGTGATTACAAATCAACGTCCTTTTCTTGATTTGAAGCGTATTTAAGAAACTAGAGCCAATTAAAGTTTTCTTTAAGAAAAAATTGATTTTAGACCAAAAATCATGAATTTCGATATAAAATAAAAGTGATTACAAATCAACGTCCTTTTCTTGATTTGACGCGTATTTAAGAAACTAGAGCCAATTTAAAGTTTTCTTAAGAAAAAATTGATTTTTGACCAAAAATCATGAATTTCGATATAAAATAAAAGTGATTACAAATCAACGTCCTTTTCTTGATTTGACGCGTATTTAAGAAACTAGAGCCAATTAAAGTTTTCTTTAAGAAAAAATTGATTTTAGACCAAAAATCATGTATTTCGATATAAAATAAAAGTGATTACAAATCAACGTCCTTTTCTTGATTTGAAGCGTATTTAAGAAACTAGAGCCAATTTAAGTTTTCTTTAAGAAAAAATTGATTTTAGACCAAAAATCATGTATTTCGATATAAAATAAAAGTGATTACAAATCAACGTCCTTTTCTTGATTTGAAGCGTATTTAAGAAACTAGAGCCAATTAAAGTTTTCTTTAAGAAAAAATTGATTTTAGACCAAAAATCATGTATTTCGATATAAAATAAAAGTGATTACAAATCAACGTCCTTTTCTTGATTTGAAGCGTATTTAAGAAACTAGAGCCAATTAAAGTTTTCTTTAAGAAAAAATTGATTTTAGACAAAAAATCATGAATTTCGATATAAAATAAAAGTGATTACAAATCAACGTCCTTTTCTTGATTTGAAGCGTATTTAAGAAACTAGAGCCAATTAAGTTTTCTTTAAGAAAAAATTGATTTTAGACCAAAAATCATGTATTTCGATATAAAATAAAAGTGATTACAAATCAACGTCCTTTTCTTGATTTGAAGCGTATTTAAGAAACTAGAGCCAATTAAAGTTTTCTTTAAGAAAAAATTGATTTTAGACCAAAAATCATGAATTTCGATATAAAATAAAAGTGATTACAAATCAACGTCCTTTTCTTGATTTGAAGCGTATTTAAGAAACTAGAGCCAATTAAAGTTTTCTTTAAGAAAAAATTGATTTTGACCAAAAATCATGAATTTCGAAATAAAATAAAAGTGATTACAAATCAACGTCCTTTTCTTGATTTGAAGCGTATTTAAGAAACTAGAGCCAATTTAAGTTTTCTTTAAGAAAAAATTGATTTTAGACCAAAAATCATGTATTTCGATATAAAATAAAAGTGATTACAAATCAACGTCCTTTTCTTGATTTGAAGCGTATTTAAGAAACTAGAGCCAATTAAAGTTTTCTTTAAGAAAAAATTGATTTTAGACCAAAAATCATGTATTTCGATATAAAATAAAAGTGATTACAAATCAACGTCCTTTTCTTGATTTGAAGCGTATTTAAGAAACTAGAGCCAATTAAAGTTTTCTTTAAGAAAAAATTGATTTTAGACCAAAAATCATGTATTTCGATATAAAATAAAAGTGATTACAAATCAACGTCCTTTTCTTGATTTGAAGCGTATTTAAGAAACTAGAGCCAATTAAGTTTTCTTTAAGAAAAAATTGATTTTTGACCAAAAATCATGAATTTCGAAATAAAATAAAAGTGATTACAAATCAACGTCCTTTTCTTGATTTGAAGCGTATTTAAGAAACTAGAGCCAATTAAAGTTTTCTTTAAGAAAAAATTGATTTTAGACCAAAAATCATGTATTTCGATATAAAATAAAAGTGATTACAAATCAACGTCCTTTTCTTGATTTGAAGCGTATTTAAGAAACTAGAGCCAATTAAAGTTTTCTTTAAGAAAAAATTGATTTTAGACCAAAAATCATGTATTTCGATATAAAATAAAAGTGATTACAAATCAACGTCCTTTTCTTGATTTGACGCGTATTTAAGAAACTAGAGCCAATTAAAGTTTTCTTTAAGAAAAAATTGATTTTAGACCAAAAATCATGTATTTCGATATAAAATAAAAGTGATTACAAATCAACGTCCTTTTCTTGATTTGAAGCGTATTTAAGAAACTAGAGCCAATTAAAGTTTTCTTTAAGAAAAAATTGATTTTAGACCAAAAATCATGTATTTCGATATAAAATAAAAGTGATTACAAATCAACGTCCTTTTCTTGATTTGAAGCGTATTTAAGAAACTAGAGCCAATTAAAGTTTTCTTTAAGAAAAAATTGATTTTAGACCAAAAATCATGAATTTCGATATAAAATAAAAGTGATTACAAATCAACGTCCTTTTCTTGATTTGACGCGTATTTAAGAAACTAGAGCCAATTTAAGTTTTCTTTAAGAAAAAATTGATTTTAGACCAAAAATCATGAATTTCGATATAAAATAAAAGTGATTACAAATCAACGTCCTTTTCTTGATTTGAAGCGTATTTAAGAAACTAGAGCCAATTAAAGTTTTCTTTAAGAAAAAATTGATTTTAGACCAAAAATCATGTATTTCGATATAAAATAAAAGTGATTACAAATCAACGTCCTTTTCTTGATTTGAAGCGTATTTAAGAAACTAGAGCCAATTAAAGTTTTCTTTAAGAAAAAATTGATTTTAGACCAAAAATCATGTATTTCGATATAAAATAAAAGTGATTACAAATCAACGTCCTTTTCTTGATTTGAAGCGTATTTAAGAAACTAGAGCCAATTAAAGTTTTCTTTAAGAAAAAATTGATTTTAGACCAAAAATCATGTATTTCGATATAAAATAAAAGTGATTACAAATCAACGTCCTTTTCTTGATTTGAAGCGTATTTAAGAAACTAGAGCCAATTAAAGTTTTCTTTAAGAAAAAATTGATTTTAGACCAAAAATCATGAATTTCGATATAAAATAAAAGTGATTACAAATCAACGTCCTTTTCTTGATTTGACGCGTATTTAAGAAACTAGAGCCAATTTAAGTTTTCTTTAAGAAAAAATTGATTTTGACCAAAAATCATGAATTTCGATATAAAATAAAAGTGATTACAAATCAACGTCCTTTTCTTGATTTGAAGCGTATTTAAGAAACTAGAGCCAATTAAGTTTTCTTTAAGAAAAAATTGATTTTTGACCAAAAATCATGAATTTCGATATAAAATAAAAGTGATTACAAATCAACGTCCTTTTCTTGATTTGAAGCGTATTTAAGAAACTAGAGCCAATTAAAGTTTTCTTTAAGAAAAAATTGATTTTAGACCAAAAATCATGTATTTCGATATAAAATAAAAGTGATTACAAATCAACGTCCTTTTCTTGATTTGACGCGTATTTAAGAAACTAGAGCCAATTAAGTTTTCTTTAAGAAAAAATTGATTTTAGACCAAAAATCATGTATTTCGATATAAAATAAAAGTGATTACAAATCAACGTCCTTTTCTTGATTTGAAGCGTATTTAAGAAACTAGAGCCAATTAAAGTTTTCTTTAAGAAAAAATTGATTTTAGACCAAAAATCATGTATTTCGATATAAAATAAAAGTGATTACAAATCAACGTCCTTTTCTTGATTTGAAGCGTATTTAAGAAACTAGAGCCAATTAAAGTTTTCTTTAAGAAAAAATTGATTTTAGACCAAAAATCATGTATTTCGATATAAAATAAAAGTGATTACAAATCAACGTCCTTTTCTTGATTTGAAGCGTATTTAAGAAACTAGAGCCAATTAAAGTTTTCTTTAAGAAAAAATTGATTTTAGACCAAAAATCATGTATTTCGATATAAAATAAAAGTGATTACAAATCAACGTCCTTTTCTTGATTTGACGCGTATTTAAGAAACTAGAGCCAATTTAAAGTTTTCTTTAAGAAAAAATTGATTTTTGACCAAAAATCATGTATTTC
This sequence comes from Cochliomyia hominivorax, assembly GCA_004302925.2. Classification (NCBI taxonomy): domain Eukaryota; kingdom Metazoa; phylum Arthropoda; class Insecta; order Diptera; family Calliphoridae; genus Cochliomyia; species Cochliomyia hominivorax. The sequence goes on from PYHX02000467.1 coordinate 83,502,344, forward strand.
GATATAAAATAAAAGTGATTACAAATCAACGTCCTTTTCTTGATTTGAAGCGTATTTAAGAAACTAGAGCCAATTAAAGTTTTCTTTAAGAAAAAATTGATTTTAGACCAAAAATCATGTATTTCGATATAAAATAAAAGTGATTACAAATCAACGTCCTTTTCTTGATTTGAAGCGTATTTAAGAAACTAGAGCCAATTAAAGTTTTCTTTAAGAAAAAATTGATTTTAGACCAAAAATCATGTATTTCGATATAAAATAAAAGTGATTACAAATCAACGTCCTTTTCTTGATTTGACGCGTATTTAAGAAACTAGAGCCAATTAAAGTTTTCTTTAAGAAAAAATTGATTTTAGACCAAAAATCATGTATTTCGATATAAAATAAAAGTGATTACAAATCAACGTCCTTTTCTTGATTTGAAGCGTATTTAAGAAACTAGAGCCAATTAAAGTTTTCTTTAAGAAAAAATTGATTTTAGACCAAAAATCATGTATTTCGATATAAAATAAAAGTGATTACAAATCAACGTCCTTTTCTTGATTTGAAGCGTATTTAAGAAACTAGAGCCAATTAAAGTTTTCTTTAAGAAAAAATTGATTTTAGACCAAAAATCATGTATTTCGATATAAAATAAAAGTGATTACAAATCAACGTCCTTTTCTTGATTTGACGCGTATTTAAGAAACTAGAGCCAATTTAAGTTTTCTTTAAGAAAAATTGATTTTAGACCAAAAATCATGAATTTCGATATAAAATAAAAGTGATTACAAATCAACGTCCTTTTCTTGATTTGAAGCGTATTTAAGAAACTAGAGCCAATTAAAGTTTTCTTTAAGAAAAAATTGATTTTAGACCAAAAATCATGAATTTCGATATAAAATAAAAGTGATTACAAATCAACGTCCTTTTCTTGATTTGAAGCGTATTTAAGAAACTAGAGCCAATTAAAGTTTTCTTTAAGAAAAAATTGATTTTAGACCAAAAATCATGTATTTCGATATAAAATAAAAGTGATTACAAATCAACGTCCTTTTCTTGATTTGAAGCGTATTTAAGAAACTAGAGCCAATTAAAGTTTTCTTTAAGAAAAAATTGATTTTAGACCAAAAATCATGTATTTCGATATAAAATAAAAGTGATTACAAATCAACGTCCTTTTCTTGATTTGACGCGTATTTAAGAAACTAGAGCCAATTAAAGTTTTCTTTAAGAAAAAATTGATTTTAGACCAAAAATCATGTATTTCGATATAAATAAAAGTGATTACAAATCAACGTCCTTTTCTTGATTTGAAGCGTATTTAAGAAACTAGAGCCAATTAAAGTTTTCTTTAAGAAAAATTGATTTTAGACCAAAAAATCATGTATTTCGATATAAAATAAAAGTGATTACAAATCAACGTCCTTTTCTTGATTTGACGCGTATTTAAGAAACTAGAGCCAATTAAAGTTTTCTTTAAGAAAAAATTGATTTTAGACCAAAAAATCATGTATTTCGATATAAAATAAAAGTGATTACAAATCAACGTCCTTTTCTTGATTTGAAGCGTATTTAAGAAACTAGAGCCAATTTAAAGTTTCTTTAAGAAAAAATTGATTTTAGACCAAAAATCATGTATTTCGATATAAAATAAAAGTGATTACAAATCAACGTCCTTTTCTTGATTTGAAGCGGTATTTAAGAAACTAGAGCCAATTAAAGTTTTCTTTAAGAAAAAATTGATTTAGACCAAAAATCATGTATTTTCGATATAAAATAAAAGTGATTACAAATCAACGTCCTTTTCTTGATTTTGAGCGTATTTAAGAAACTAGAGCCAATTAAAGTTTTCTTTTAAGAAAAAATTGATTTTAGACCAAAAATCATGTATTTCGATATAAATAAAAGTGATTACAAATCAACGTCCTTTTCTTGATTTGAAGGCTATTTTAAGAAACTAGAGCCAATTAAAGTTTTCTTTAAGAAAAAATTGATTTTAGACCAAAAATCATGTATTTCGATACTAAATAAAAGTGATTACAAATCAACGTCCTTTCTTGATTTGAAGCGTATTTAAGAAACTAGAGCCAATTAAAGTTTTCTTTAAGAAAAAATTGATTTTAGACCAAAAATCATGTATTTCGATATAAAATAAAAGTGATTACAAATCAACGTCCTTTTCTTGATTTGAGCGTATTTAAGAAACTAGAGCCAATTAAAGTTTTTTTAAGAAAAAATTGATTTTAGACCAAAAATCATGTATTTCGATATAAAATAAAAGTGATTACAAATCAACGTCCTTTTCTTGATTTGAAGCGTATTTAAGAAACTAGAGCCAATTAAAGTTTTCTTTAAAAAAAATTGATTTTAGACCAAAAATCATGTATTTCGATATAAAATAAAAGTGATTACAAATCAACGTCCTTTTCTTGATTTGACGCGTATTTAAGAAACTAGAGCCAATTAAAGTTTTCTTTAAGAAAAATTGATTTTAGACCAAAAATCGATATAAATAAAAGTGATTACAAATCAACGTCCTTTTCTTGATTTGACGCGTATTTAAAGAAACTAGAGCCAATTAAAGTTTTCTTTAAGAAAAAATTGATTTTTGACAAAAAAACATGAATTTCGAAATGAATAAAAGTGATTTACAAATCAACGTCTTTTTCTTGATTTGACGCGTATATAAGAAACTAGAGCCATTTTAATAATTCCTAAAGAAAAACTTGATTTTTGACCAAAAAATCATGTATTTCGATATAAAATAAAAGTGGATTACAAATCAACGTCCTTTTCTTTGATTTTGAAGCGTATTTAAGAAACTAGAGCCAATTAAAGTTTTCTTTAAGAAAAAATTGATTTTAGACCAAAAATCATGTATTTCGATATAAAATAAAGTGATTACAAATCAACGTCTTTTCTTGATTTGACACGTATTTAAAAAACTAGAGCCAATTAAAGTTTTATTTAAGAAAAAATTGATTTTAGACCAAAAATCATGTATTTCGATATAAATAAAAGTGATTACAAATCAACGTCCTTTTTTGATTTGAAGCGTATTTAAGAAACTAGAGCCAATTAAAATTTTCTTTAAGAAAAAATTGATTTTAGACCAAAAAATCATGATTTCGATATAAAATAAAAGTGGATTACAATCAACGTCCTTTTCTTGATTTGACGCGTATTTAAGAAACTAGAGCCAATTAAAGTTTTCTTTAAGAAAAATTGATTTT
>PYHX02000467.1:83505658-83533342 GCA_004302925.2 Cochliomyia hominivorax
ATGTCAAATATTTCAAAAATGCCGAGAAAGGAATTAACAACAAGAAGAGCGAAAATTATATTAAAAGAATCGGTAAACAAAATCGGAAGGGCGTGACTCTGATGGACGTGATGGAGAAAAACCATTGATGAACTTAATCTTAAGAAATGTGCAAAAAAGTTAAATATGGAGGTCTTTAAATATGATCAGGGATTTTATGTCAGCTGCAGGTGTAGGCAACTTAGATTTTATAAAGGGAACCATGAATAAAATTATATGTGTAAATATTTTAAGAATAATCTGGAGATGATTTATATCCAATTGGACACTATTTAGAAAAAATATTGCGTAGTCATCAAATTTTAAGTAGAAATGAGCTCAAAACCTTGGTCATAGGTGAATGACAACAAAATCTCCGTTTACATAGAAAGCTTGTGTATTCAATGCCGAATCGATGAAATAAACTTCTTCATCTTAAGAGATATTCTACGACATATAAACAATTTCTTATAACTTATGAAAGCATATATGTAATGCCACCGTTGTATTTTACACTGTACCAATACTTTTCCTGTGCAAATATGAAGTTACCAAATATTTTAAAGTGTTTTTTTATATTGTAAATTTATTTGTATTTTTCGAATAAGAAATTTGTTAAAAATAAGAGATGAAAAATTTACTCGATAATTAGAAAAAATTAGACAAGAACTTATATCAGATGAGGTACCTTGATTTATGCTGTACAGTGTATATTTTATTAACATAAAATAAACTATTGAAAAATTGTAATTTAAAATACTTTTATTGTTAAATTCAAATTCCTCATTAAAGTTGCTCCTTTAACTTTCCATTAACTTTTTAAAGTCATTTATTAATTGTCCACTTAATTTTACCAGTTGTTCAACTTTTCCTGTTTTTTTTTCCTTCTCTAATAATATTAATAATGAGAAAAAGAGCAAAATTATAAAAAAGAAAAACTAGGAAATAAGTAAATATGTTCTTTCAAAATTAAATCACTCGCATTAAAATAAATTTGTAGAAAGTTTCATCTTTTTTTCTTTCTTGTTCTTCGTCCAGAAACTTTCTCTCAGAATTTTTGTTTCCACTTATGAAATAACATTTACGAGTACAAACATTATAATGGTTGAACACTTCATATTTAATGTAATTTCCTTCGGTTTTTTTTACTTTAACAATACTTAGTGGTCCAGTTTTAGTTGAGGTCATTGTGAAAAATACCGGTCATGTGCAACCGTCCGGTTAGGAAACACGCGCCAACACTTTTCATTCTTGTACAATTTTAGTATGTAATTTATTCGTATTTCTTGAAAGTAAACTAACTACGAGAGAGGGGTTTACCAAGTAGTGATTAGAGAGCCTTCGACGCATAAAATGATACGGGAGTCGATTGGTATACTTTGAGGAATGTTATGCAAAAACGCAAAATAGCCCAATCGCTTATACTAATTTAGAGTACAATGAAATGACAACGTCTAAATGAGCAGTCATTTCACACGGGTTTAGGGTAACTTTACATCTTGAAGTGAGCTATTAAACCTTAAATGTTTGTGCCTTACAGAATCCTAAAATTGGACATCTGCTTTAAAAAAATGTTAAAAACGATCTAGAGTTCATTATTAAAAACAACATTTTCAGGTGATATGTTATAACATGGACTATTTCGTTTTCCATTTTAGAGGAGTTTTAAATGTTTTGAGATTTTCAATAAAATTTATATGTTCTTAATATTTTTATGCAAAGAAATTTGATCATTTTCATCCAGTAAACAAGGGTCTTCCAAAAGGTGGACCGAAAGTGTGATGCGTAATTTTTTTGAGAAAGAACATAGACATGGTGCTTGGATACCTACCGAGAGAAATATTAAATTTGCAAAAAGACAGATTTTTCTTAGAAAACAAGAATTGTAAAATTGAAAAAGCAAATGCTAAAAAACCGCCATAAATCATCTAAAATTCACGCGAAAATACATGAAATGGACAAGAAGTACTCATATTATTAACATAATTTGAGATCCAACGATGTTCCAATATCAAAACGTAATTTCAGCGATGGTAGTATTATGGTTTGTGCTGCATTTCCTGCAGTTGTCAAATCTAAAATTTCTTTTGTTCCAACAAAAATGAATAACACAATTTATAACGAAATGGTGAAAGATGCTCTTTCCTCTGTTCTGGTTAAATAATAGCTAAAGATTCAGCATGCAGCATAATTCTGCTGGACTGGCCGGAATGCACTTACTTGCAGCTCGTACTTAAGCCCAGTGGAGAACTTGTGGGAATACATGACTTGTAAAGGTCATTCAAATGTCCCTAACGGAGCTAAAATTGGATAATGAAGAAAGTTTCAGAGGAAATCGAGTCCGATCTTCTTGAAATATTAGTGGTCTTAATGTCAGACAATTTATTTGAGATAATCTATAACAAAGGATCATTCACACATTATTAAATTTTTCCAGTGAATTTGTATCCAATTTAATGAATGCATAGACAAAATCAGTTATTACATTTTCGATACTGTTGAAATTATCGGTCTATATATTTTTAAAACCCCTATAAATTGAAATATATTAAATTAGTTACTACGTATTTACCCTTAAAATTCGTAATTCTTATTCCAGGTCAATATCGGTTACGTTTAACCTATTTCTAACTATCTATCGGAAACGATCCTGGTGACTAGCTATTGAAGTATACAGAATTACAAACAGAATAAACCAGTCTGGTCTCACAACTTGGTCTTAGGTTTAGTGCCACGGGAATTAATCTACACGTCTCGTAATAATGCCGAGATTAACGAATAACGGTATTTAAGGAGTCACATGCTAGCTAAAGTCAAACCAATTACAAATTACCTAGAAGAGATAAAACTTCTTAGGTGCCAATGTATTCACCAATAGACCTGTATGCATAAATGACCACATGGCGGTGATTGGCGCTTGCACTCTCCCATTGGTTAAGAGGTTGAGTATGTACAATTAAAGACTTATTTGAAAGTTATTAATTTCATTTGAAAGCTATTAAGTCATAACGAGAATGGTCAACTGAAGAAAAATTGGGGAAAAAAATTTGCTAACAACATTGGAGGATATTTAGTAAACTAAATATTGTCATAATATGATAATGACTATGTAATAGACGGTGAAAATTATATTATTTTTCGACTTCCCAATCCACCCTCCCATATTCAATCACATACACACTTATAAAATTTTTCTACTTTAAACAAGTAACATTTAACAAACAGGGTTTAAAAGTTTCTGTTTCTGTTTCAAACTAGAAAAAAATAGCAAAGAAAAAAACTACTGAAATCTATGAAGTATTTGCTGAAGAGGAAGTTGAAACAACGACAACTCCAACACCAAAACTAACACCAACATTACAAACACAAACAGGCAGAAGAGAAGTTACTTGAAAAGAAAAAAAACAAGAAACTGGTTACAAAGAAATATTATTTAGTGGCACTTAACATCACCCCGATTGCCAGAGCAATAGTTTGTTGGCCTTTTTACTTTTTAAACAGTAAAAATAGCAGAAAAAAATAATTCACGCCTAAACGCCTAAAGGCTTTTCTTTGGTCATTTTTGTTTTTTCAATTTTTTCCATTTTATTTTTTGTGTCGGTCAGCCATACTTTTGGCCACAATTTGTGTGAGCATGAGTTTCGAAATAAGCATTTGTATGTTTAACATTGAAGTCAATGTTCAATGCGTTAGTATAAGTGAGTGCAAGTGTTTTTTAAATATGTATGTAAATTGTTGAAACTCACAAATGTTAAAATAAACACATATAAATATATTTATAAATGTGTGTTTGTGTATATGTAATGTCTGTTTCCATTTAGTATATGGTCAATGGTTTTGTTGTTGTGGTAGTTCATGTAGTGGTCAGCATTCAATTGTTTAATGTTTATGTTGTGTGTGCAATTGTACTTATATTTCTACATATATATGTGTAATTGTAGTTGTGTATAGATAGAATGTATGTTTTTTATGTTGGTGTATTTTTCTATAGCTTTAGTTTAACAGCTGTTGCTTTACTAATTTTATGCATGTGTAAATGCATGAGTGTATTTATGTGTGTGTGTGTGTTTTGAAGTGAATATAGGTAAAACTCCTTTGCTAACTCATTCTCTTATTGTTCTTTAACAAAAATGCAAACTCCCTTAACCGGAATTCCTTACACAAGCTTCTGGCAATCTGCAATCTGTGCTCATAGCCATATACACACATATACAAACAAACTAAAATTAATCTATTATATTAGGTGGAGAATAGAGTATTTAAAAATATTGAAATAATTTAGAATGTTTAAATGATCTAAATCGGAGTTTAAGATTTATAATGAAATTAATACGTTTCGATTCGAAATATATGTAGACTAGCAGATCCGGTAAACTTAGTTTAACCAAAACAAATTTCAAGGGCGTTGCTGATCCTTTGAGTCCTATATTTTTTAGTGATTTTGTCTCACATATTCGAGGTTCATTGATTAAGTAGTTGGGACTAAATTTGAGAACTTTCACAGTTATAGTTCTTTAGATATTCGATAACAAATATTTGCTTTGTATTGGGGGAAACCGTCCCCCTGGTCCTATCAGAAGTTCATAAAAATTGGCCCAGCCATATTGCAGTCTATACGTTACATACATAAATACACACTTTCGATTTTGCATATTAAGATTTCCTAATGATTGAACCTTAATAAATTAGGAAAAAATCGGATCATAAGGAAGTGATTAGAATTTGTATTATACACTACATAACAAATCCGTTGTGAACAAGATTTTTCCAATATTAAAATGTGATTTATTTCATTTTCCCTCGAAAAATAAAGCCTGAACTTCCCTACTTTAAAAAAGTAAGAATAATGTTAGCAATGTATTATCAGAGAATGACCTCAGAAGAGAATGGAATTAGCAAAGTTCCCCACCACTCATCAGACATAGAGGGCGTTGTTTTAGGTTAAGATAGATATTCAACTTCTGCAAACCGCTAATCTGTTTAGATGAAAATTTAAATAAAGCAAAAAAAGATTAGCACCAAAGTGCTTTATGGAAGCCACCTACACTTTTAAAGGGAGTACAGATAATTGTGAGTGTGCCAACAACAGACAGCAAATACGAACATAGCAAAATTGACTCAGATTTTGATTTTGTGCAAGAACATATATACTTTATGGGGTCTTAAATAATATCTTCATGGCGTTAAAAATGGAATGAAAAAGTTTACATACCCTCATTACCACTTGTTGTGGAGATTATAAAAAATTAATAGAAAATTGATAATTAAAATTTTCTTTGATTAATTTAAATTCGTTCCCTGTCCCACAGTTTTCATTTTAAAGGGTTCAGTAGAATAAGTTATTAGGTCTAGGTAGAGCAATAGCTCTATATTTATTCGATAATTAATATTGATTCTCTATGAGAAGCACCTCTTCTCATTGGTCTTTCAGCCCAATATTCTTCCCAGAAAATCAACCGCGCTGGACTTTAGATATGTGGAAGAGCAAGAAGAATCTTTAGACTTCTATTATGGTCTAATCCTGATTAGTTGGCATCGAAACTGGGAGATAAAAACCTTCGAAGGTTCACTATAGTTTGGTAACGTTGCATGGCAGAACTTACTCGGTTACATAGTTTTTGATAAAGACTTCACGATGTTTCGTGCTGACCAAAATCGCTGAAAGAATAAATCACCAAAAGTATGACAGCAGATTGGATAGTTTAAACCTATTAGGAATAGGCGATATTAAATATTCAGACAATGTCCAATTCAAATTACTAATTGTAATCATAAATAAGTATAACGAGTTGTTGGTTTGCGCATTATATTCATCCGGAGTTAAGACCACCGTGGCAGTAGGCCAACATGACAAGTGTCACGTTAATCTTTAACATTAAAATTAGTCCCTTAAAAACTCTTTAGGCAATAGTTTTATAGATATTCAATAATTAATGTTTGTATTATTAAAGATAAATTTCCTCTTGGTCCCTTCACCTTTACTTTTTGTAGTAAAGCAATTTCCTATAAGATTTATTGGGACCAAATCCTTAAACTCCTCAGATAATAGTTCTCTAGATATTCGTTAAGTATCATTCGGCCTTTATAAGGGGTTAAGGTATTTCTCCCCTTGATGGAGATATTGGGATCACTGTGTGAAATTTTTATAAACCAACAGTCACCGATTCGTTATTTATTTAGCAGAAGAAAAATAATATTAGATATGGATTTATTCTAAATAAAATAACATTGACTTTAATGTAAATTTTTGACGTTTAAGCAGTAACAAATTATTAACTCATTCGAAATTACTATTACCCTCAACTAATAGTGAACAAGTAAAAGTGCAACATGCCTTTTAACATGTTTTCTATAAACAATTCTGCATAGAATTTTCACACATACTAACAGATTGTAATAATCATACGCACACATACAAAATATGTGTGAACATGAATGCATGAATTTTGTGCATTATCATATGTATGAGTGTGTATGTGTATATGTATACATTTGAAATGTTCAAGTAACACATGTTTGTGGAAAATTTTGCAAGAGTTTTTCTTTTATTCTCTTTACACACATTGTTTTTGTTTTTTGTTTTTTTGTACTCTTTATAAAATTTTTAGAATTTTATCATTAAATCTTTTATGATTTCTTTTCTTTTTTTTTTTTTGAAAATTGTTTAACTTTAATAACCCTTCTTAAGAAAGTTTATTAATTTTATTAAATTTTTCAGCTTTTTGATGAGCTTTAAAAAGTTTTTTTAACTCTTTTTTTTAAATATTTTGAAGATTAAATAAGAATTCTGTTGAAATTGTGTTAAAGTAAAATTTTCTTTTAGAGATTTTCTTGGAGTTTTTTCTTTTTTTATTTTTTATTTTTTCGTTTCAAATAACTTCAACAACATTTCAAGTTGATTTTGTTGATTTCTTCATTTTTACCTGCTGTGAAATAATGATTATTTATTTTATTTATTTGAAATATGAAAATCTGTTTTTCTTTGTCGTTACGTGATAAGAATTTTAGTGGAACATTTTTACTACTTATTTGCTATTGCTAGTGGCAAATAAACATAAATATGTGATTGTATGTTAGTAATGATCCTTGTTTACGATTGTGGAATTGTATTATAAATGAAATAAGTTAATTATTTCAACAAAATATATAAAAAGATTGAGATCGAAAAATTTTTAACACACATTTACTAAAACTACTTAATATTTTTAACAAAATCCAACTTGATGTCAAACATTTAAAGGTCTGTCGTCACATTCTTATTAAACTGTACCGAAAGATCTAATGGTTCACTTAATGTTTCTCAAGTCAAAAAATAGAAAGCATTTCCAAATGAGCACCAATCACATACAGCATTAGGCACGAAAAACTAAAGGTAATGGGACTGAAAAACATACAGAGTTAAAAAAGTTCCTAACAGGGGCGCTACTAGAAATTTAGAGGCCAAAACAGAGTACAAATTTTAAAGTCAAGTTTTTTAAAAGAATATTCTTGCTATAATATGAATAACGACATATTTACAACTTCCTGGTCAAAAATTTTATGTTGCTTATACCCAAGAGAATATTGAACACAAGTTTAGGATCCAAAAGCAGTAAAATTTTTTCAAAAAGTTCTTGGTATGGTAAGCAATATGCAGTTGTGACAAAAGCCACAATTTATAGAGCCTGACAACAGGCTCTATAAATTTACATCAAGGAATTTTTACCAAAAAGGCTGCTTTCATTTATAAGACTTCATTATATGTCCACTTATTTTGGACTTGTCTGGGTATCCTGTCACTATGGTAATAAAGCCTGTCCGGAGCTAAGGCCAGTGGAGAGTTATTGGGCTTAGGAATAGATATTGGGTTCTTGTTAAAGGAGTATTGAAAAGCAAATTAAATTCGAGCAAAGTGACAGAAAGTACTATAAAAACGTTAATAGAAAGGTTTTCGAAAAGGGTCCTAAATTTCATCACTTGGGAATAAAATTTAAAATACATTTTTTGTAAATTTAAATAATAATTTCAATCAAATCAAAAAGAAATTAAACCTTTTACTTTAATGTTTTTTTATTAACATGTTTGTTAAGAATTTTTCATTCTCAATTTTACGATACACAACCGCTGCCGGAATCCATAATCAGACATTTACAATAGACAAATATTTACTAGATGATTGTTCATGAACTTGAGATAACAATAAAGGAGAAAGTTTATAACGTTAGTTGAAAAGCTGAGTGAAAATTTTATATTTCACTTATGGAAAATTAAGGTCTTTTATATTAAAGTTCTCTGAAAATATCTTCTTTAACCAGATTGTTGTAATATAATATTTCTCTTAGTGTAAACACGTGTATATTTCATTCTTATACAGAAAGTATCTAAAACAATTGTAGAAATCACAAAACCATCGTATTTATTTGATACTTTATTAACTGTTGCTTTAGGGGTTTAAAAAGTTTATCTAACAGTATGTAAGAATCTTCTATCAATTGCTAAATTTAGTAGACGCTTTTGCACTTAAATATTTACTTTACTTGTTGTTTTTGTTTAAGAATGGCAAAAAAGTCAGAATCTTAAAGTTCAACACATAAACAAGCAACATCTTTAATAACCGCCTATTTAGAAATAATTGTGAGAAAATATTGAAAAATCCACATGTAAGAGGACACCATTTCTCCGTGTTCTATCTTTAGTTTGGTTGTTCATGCACCAAATTCTACTGTGACTGGAACAGTTTATGAGGTAAGGAGAATATCACTCGATTTTTGACCAAAAATCATGAATTTTGATATTAAATAAATGTGATTATATATTAACCACTTTTTCCTAATTTTATGCGTATTTTAGGAACAAGAACTAATTTTAGTTTTTTCGCTGAAAAATTGATTTTTACTAAAAATAAGGAATTTCGATATGAAATTAAAGTGATTAAAAAATAAAAACCTTTTCTTGCGTCTTGATAAAACGCATATTTGAAGAACTAGAGTACATTTTTGTTTTCACATTGAAAAAAATCAATTTTAGTCCAAAAATCATTAATGTCGATATGAAATAAAAGTGATTACAAAATAATGTCCTTTTCTATATTAGACGCGTATTTTAGGAATTAGAGTTAAATTAAGTTTTCCCAATGAAAAAATCAATTTTAGTCCAAAAATCATAAATTTCAATATGAAATAAAAATGATTACAAATAAACGTCTTTTTCTTGATTGAATGCATTTTTAAGGAACTGAAGGCAATTTCAGTTTCCTAAATGTAGAAGTAGATTTTTTATTAAAAACCATGAATTATTAAAAGTAAAAATGATAACAAACAAACGTACTTTGCTTGATTAGACGCGTATTTAAGGAACTAGAGTCAATTTCGATTTTCTTTAAGAAAAAATTGATTTTTTATCAAAAATCATGAATTACAAAAAAAACGTCCTTTTCTAAATTGGACGCGTATTAAGGAACTATTTCGATTTTCTACCAGTTATCAAAAGTTTTGATGTCAAATAAAAGTGATTAAAAATTAATGTCCTTTTCCTGATTAAATGCGTATTAAGGAACAAGAGCCAATTTAAATTTCCTCAATGATGTTTGACCAAAAATTATGAATAAACGTCATTTTCTTAATAAGAGGGGTTTTTATGGAGCTTTTACTTTTAACCATGTTACCTTCATGAATTTCGATGTAAAATGAAAGTGATTACAAATCAAAATCGATTTTTTACTTCAGGTGTTCCTAAACACTTTTTTGGAATTCAATATTTTTCATTGAAAATTCACCTGGTTATTTTGAGGAGGTTTTCAATTGATTTGAAAAATCACAAGTTTTTAGCTAGACCGGAATTAGCGGAGAGGATCACTAAATTTGGTTCCTTTTTTAAAAAAATATTTTGATGATTTCATTTATGATTTGATTTGAAGCACTTGTATATGTCCGTATAAATCTCTACTATAAATATGCTATTACGTGTGAGATATCTCTTATAGTTTAACAGATATTGTTTTTTCAAATTTGCCAGGGTCAATTTAGATCCAAAACATCCCTTAGTGTTAGCATTATATGGAAAAATATTACAAATTAACTACACCTAATCTTAAGGAAGTCCTGTCACTAGAGCTTGAAAATTTTGAAGGTATTCTTTAATTAACTGTTATCCGATACAAAAGATCGTATATATATATATTAGTTAATTATTGTCCTTTACTTTGCGGAACTATTTCCAAATTATATTTCTACCTTTATTCTAATTTTATAAATAATTTATAAAATAAGCGTAAATATTTATCCAAAATAAAATTTTATTTTTTTGTAAGAAATATTGTTTAACACTCTGTCACGGTCTATACGACTACAAACATCTGTGTTAAATTTGCCAATTTAATTAATAATTCATTCTTCCTGTTTTTCTTTTCCCATCAAACATGTTTAGCATTAACAATTAACCTAGAAATTTATATATGTATTTTGTTGTTTTAAAGATAAACCAAATGACTTTAGGGTAAATATAATAATTTTCTTCTTCTTACCGAATACAATTAAACAATTTCTTGTTCACTTGACTCAGACAATTGATCAGTAATTTCACGCAAAACATCATATTCCAACGTGGACTGATAACGATGCGAGTGTGAACGTGTCATAACCATATTAGATGGTATTTTATAAAGTGCATTGCTTTCGTTCTCTTCAATACGCCAATTATCTCCTACGGATGGTCCTGGTTCTGGAATTTCTGCACTCATTGCTTTTTGCTGTGCTATAATATATTCTGATTTTATGAATTGTTTACGTTTCTTATAGAATTCTGCTCGTCTATGTTCTTCGTCATATTGTGATAAACTCGATGAGGACGTTGAGAATTCATCCAAATCATCTTCGCCAGTAGAACTGGCACGCATCATACGATTTGCTCGATCGAGAGTTTCTTGTAAACGTTTATATAAATCTGCTGCAGCTACGGGATCAGCATGTCTTGGAAAGGGTGTTTTAGCATCGGGTATAGACATAAAACCATAATTCTTATGCGATGGGTGATGAGTTTCTTGAATATTCCGTTCATCAAAGTGTATTTTTTTCAGAGATTTAGAACTTTTTGAGGATTTTTGACTAATTAAACTGGTACGTTGTGTATTGTGGGCCATAATATCTTTTTTTATTTAATAAAATTTTCAATTATTTTCAAAATATATTCAATAAATTAAAGAAAATGATTGTCAAATTGATGATTAAAATCAAAGAAAATAAATTACAAATAAAACCAAGTGAACAATTTATTGAGTTGGAAAATATGTGTTATTTTCAAGATGAGATATTTACTAACAATATGAACTTTGATGTTGATGTGATGAATTCGATTTTTCCCTCTCCCCCTTCTTTAGATATTCGATAATTAAAATAAGATTTGTATAGATGCTACCTTTTCTCCTGATCCTGTCCGTCTTTTATTTTTCCCAATGATTTATATGGTGGTACCTCTGTCTCTATATTTTTTTCGGTAAAGCTATCTGACAGTAGCATTATTGCTTCATAAATTTATTTTTGCTTTTTATGGGAGCTACCTTTACCTCTGATCCTATGCACCGTTTATTTTTCTCAGTGTAATTATTTTCCATTAGTATGATTACTACAAATTTTATTTGTTATTATTGGTAAAGTCTTAATTACAACAAAACTATTGTTATTTGATCAAAATGTTATATTAACTTTTTTTACAAACATAAGCTTTTTGGGATTTCAACAAAACTATTTTAATAAGATAAAAATAATGATAAAATAAAAATAAAATGTTCAATTTATTTAAAAAGCCCTAAAATAGTCAGCGTAACCATAACATGGTTGTGGGTGAACCATATTTTAACAATAATAATTGTACTATACCCACATTTTGTTGGCTTAAAACAATATTTGGTGTTCAGCGTTCATTACCATAATATGGCTATGGCACAATCATATTTTGTGGTGAAGCGACCATATTTTTCTAGGTGCAAAAATTGTTAATTGTTCAAACAATCAAGTGAAACGACAACCATATAATTTAACCATTATATGTTGCCTTCCGATTATGGTTATCACAATCATACATTTTCTCTACGTGTTTGTTTTAATTTTTTTTCATATTGAAAGAGATTATTGTTTTAATGGGTTTTAATTTCTGAAGGATTAATAATTTAAAAAAGAATCTTTACCAATCAATTGACTTCCGGTGTGAAAGATCATATAAAAATTTTAATATCTTTCTTTATGGTCCCATTGAACAATATTTTTACACTGAACAATTTTTAATTTTACTTTTTGTCAAATAAAACTCTCTGCTATTATCAAGAAGTATTTAATTCGAAGGACTTTAAAAAATCTTAATCATATATTGCAGTTTTTTTATATTCTTGACATTCCACTTAATATTATTAACTAAATTATTTTCCTATTAGACGATATACGGTTCGAAGGACCATAAAGAAGTTAAATTTATAAATCACTCTCTTTGCCCTGCCGAAACCTTTGAGGACATTCTCTTCGTAATTATTTTATACTTATTACTTCAAAATTGGCTCTCCCATTTTATTTCTCTTAACTGTTAATAATCGTGAAGTGCTTTTATTTCAATTGGAGTTTCCACTTGATTTTCATATGTTATCCAGCTGTAACTGGTGCAAAGGATCAAATAAAAGAAATTGAAATTCTAATTAAAAATTGCTGGTGTGGAAACCCTAAAGATTATTTTGTTAGTTAACATCTGGTAGTCGACCTTTCAATATAGTCTGACCCTTAGAAAGTGTCCCCAAATATATATGTTATTAAAAAAATGTTGTAGGAATAATACGTTGAGGAACTCCAATAAAATTTCATGGAAATATCCTCTTGATTGACTCTTATCGTACAAATCTAAATCCCCATAATGAACCATTTTACACAGAAAGCTTAATTTATAAATTAAAAATATATATAAATAGATTGTAGGTAAATAAATCAATTGATTCCAAATAAAAATTTGTTCATTATAAAAGTATTTACAAAACATTACAATCAATTTGTGTAAATAAACCCTCATGCTGCAGTAGTTGTCTTTACCATGGTGATCTGTTTAATCTAGTGCAACAAATCCGTATGCCACAAAATTTATATGTTAGCCACATACTACAAATTGGCGGCTTTATGCATTTTTTATTTCACTCCCTTTTATTTATTTTTTAAGTTCGATTTATATATATTTTTTTTTACAACTGTGGTCAAGTAAAAACATATTGAATTGCAACTCGTTGCAATTGTTAACATTTCAATTTACAACTTGTATGGAAAATTTACAATAAATCAAATTGAACTGGCAAGAAGAGGAATGAAAGCAACAACAACAATAACAAGAAAAAAATTGTCAACTACAAATAAAAACAAATAAAACAAACGCATACATAGACATCAGCAAACATTTAACACATACACATATATATTCTTATATGCCCTTAGATACACATATGTATATGTAAGTGTGTGTGTGTATAAAAAACGAATACAATTGTATACAATGATTGTCTATAAACAAACAACTAAATTAAAACAAGTAAAAATGTTATATTCAGCAGTGCCGAATCTTAAATACCCTCCACCATAACTTGTTACATATTATCATGAGTTGAACATATTACACCAAAAAAAACTTATTCGTTCACCAGCTTAAATGCTGATCACAGAAAAAAGGTGTCTTTAAAAGATACAGTGAAATATGGCAACATGTTCTTGAAATAACCTATAAATATTGGTACCGAACTTTTGATTTCAATGGGCCATTTGTTCTTCATGAGAGGCAATATTCATATTCAAAAACTTTGGTACGTGTATTGAAGACAATTATCTAGTTATCTGAATTACAATGTTCATATTTAAGGACCTTGTATAAATAAAACACTATTCCAGGATGTGGTATTGCAAAGGTGTAATATCCAATATATTTAAAATAGATAGGTAAATAGTTGTGTCGAATTGTTATAGAATTGGAGTTTATTGCAAAGTCCAAAACCGTTTTCCGCTAATGGGCCTCATAAGGGAGCAATATCAAAATATATATCGATATAAATCAAATATCAAATAGTATATATTAATTAAATTTAGAAAAATAACTGTTGCAAATTTAAATAGAATTGATCTTAATTTATTAATTTTATGGGCTCAAAACTGATTTTCGGGAAGGGACCTTATATGGTAGCTACAGCAAAATATGAACTGAGATTGTTCATATATTATATAAGAGATGTAGAAAAATATCGACCGATATTGTTCAAATTCATAACGTGTATTTAGCAGAGCTGCGGAATTTCAATTCAATTTGTTGTTATTTAATAGTTTTATAAGATCAAACCCATTTTTAGGGAAAGGGTGTTGTATGGTGGCTAATGATATATGGACCGATATTAATAAAGTTAATACGATATATTTATAATGGTTGGGAAAACAATTGTACCAAATTTCAAGAGAATCTTTTCATATTTAAGACTTTTATAAGCTATAAACCATATTCTGGGAAGGTGTCTAATATTGAAGCTAGATTAAGTAAAGACCCCAGCACAATCTTGTTTCTTTAGGTATATTATTGCATCAAGGTAAATATATATGGTAAATTTCCGAAAATTATCTAAAAAATTTCGACCCATATAGCACACAGATTTTGGGGTGTATCAAAATTTTGGCCCTTTTAGCCTATAGCATTATTTCGGCATAAGCTTTTTTCTGTACAATGATGAAAAATATATAACTGTAGTTAATTTTTTATTTAAATACAGTTATATTTTACTAAAGAAAATTAAAAAGTTCCATTTCGGAATTTAGAGGTTGTCTCAGATATCAGACTGTATTTTTTTGCCAATGAATAAAGCTGGTTTTAAGTAAGAAACTGCTTAGAATGATAACAAATAATTTCATTGAATTCGGACATTTTTTTTAGGAATGAGAATGTTTTAAAAGAGCGACGGATAGACTGACAGATATACAGACAGACTGACATAGCAAAATCGTTTCAGATTTTGATTTGATGAAGAAATATATATACCTAATAGGGTCTGAGATGATTCTCTTATGGCCTTATACATAGAATGACAAATTTAATATACCCTCATCACTACTTGTGATGGTGAAGAGTATAAAAATTCTATATTGAACGAAATGTGTAATAAACGGGTATAACAAAAATTTAACGAGAACTCAAATAAATACAATACAATTTAAATAAAAACTAAAAAAATAACAACAAATTAAAAAAAATAAAATAAATAATTGAAAAAAATAACGAACAATTCTCTACAAGTCTACAAAAGATTGAAACAAAATTTGAACACAATTGTGAGGAAATTAAAAAAGGCAGAAATTCAGTCACATGTTAATTAAGTGCCAAAAATATAAATGCAGGTAAAGCAACCAATTGGAAAAATCCCGGAAAAAATATTTCATTTTTTTGATTTCAAGCCAAATGATTTTTTCCCCCAAATCATTCAATATACGTTATTCGATGAATGAATATAAACTAAACTTCAAAAGGAAAGACAATTTCTAAGGTCATTTTTAGTATTTTGTATTTGTGGAAAATTTGTTTGAAATTGAAAAGAAAATGGCAGTGAATTGAAAATTGTAGTGATTTGAATGAAAAGTGATTTCAATGAAACTAACACATTTGTAGTTCATATGAAACACAATAACATGCACATGAAACATATACATACATATGTATTTTATTCGATTACAGTTCCAATTGTTGATTGCCAAAAACTTTTGCCAAACAAAATTAATTTTTTTCCACTTTAACTATAAATTTAACTTAAATTGAGCAGCATTTTAAAATTACATTTTATTTGGAAAATGAAATCTTTTGATTTTTTGGATTTTTTTTCATTAAAATTTTGATCATGAATAAAAATGTATTCCTTTATTCATATATAAAAATATAAAGAGATCTCAAGTGCGTATGAGTAATAATATGTATAACGTATACGCAATGTGATTTAAAGTCATAATTCTGTAACTTTTGAACTATTGGAGTTATTTTTATAATATTTAAAATCTTTACTAGTTGATTTTAAATATTGCAGGCGCCCTTCTTAAGTTGGCCTTATTGCATACACACCGGTGCATATTTCTTTAAACGCACTTAAAAAATTATAAAAAAATTAACAAGAAAATATTTGGTGAAACTTTTGGATTCGGATTAATAATGTGACCGTAATGACGTTTCCTACAGACAAACGGACATGACTAAATGATTCAGATTTGGATGGGGGTCTTAACGTTACACACGGAATGACAAACATAATATACCCTCTAACACTACTTGTGGTGGTGAAGGATATAAAACTTGATTTGGAACCACTGTGCAAAAATCGATGGGTTTCATATTATTATAAAATTTAAGTTTATAGTCAAAACCACCACATCAAATTATATATCCCCCACTTTTAGTTTAGTAAAACAAATCACAAAATATATTGAACTCAATAAAATTCTAATTGAAGTTAATAATATTTTGGAGTTTTTTATACAAAAAAATAAATAAATTCTTAATAATAATCACGAAATATATGCAATTTAGTTATAAACATCAAAAAGCATTAAATTACAATATTTGAATGAATTTGTTTCTTTTTCTTCTTTTTGATGTTTTTCTTCTTTTTTTTTCGATTTATCTAAGTTGAGTGACTACAAGACGTGCATAACAAAACAATACAGAACCACAACAGCTGACATTGATGACTTAATATACAAAATATAATGTGTTTGTATATGTGTGTAGATATGAGTTTAATATAGATATAAATACATATAAATACTTCACTACAGGGTATATCGTAAAGAGGAATTAATTTAAATGAAAATATTATTTTTTAATATCAGTATTATCGTCATGTAATAACGATCGATATAAATACGAAACTAAGCAATACCCTGAGTATAACTGGGTTTTTCTTTTTAATATCGGGCTAGATTTTCTTTAAAATTACAACAAATTTTACATAGCGATAACGGAATTGTCTAGCATTATTAGTATCAAAGTTGATCACGGGATTTTTGGAAGAAATTATGGGGTCTGAAAGTCGACTTTTATACCCTACACTACCATAAGTGCTGCAGAGGGCATTCCATATGTAACGTTAAAAAGGAATTGTCTAAGACCCCATAATGTATTTATATTCTTACATTAAATCAAAATATAAATCGATTAAGCTTCTATCTGTCCAGTATGTTAAGATATATAGACCGATATCTGAGACAACCCCTAAATTGAACCGAAGAACTTTCGAAAAATTATCAATTATAAATCGACAGATTAGAAAAAAATTTCCTTAATATTAGAAATATATACGACATCACTACACCAAAAATAATCAAAATCGGCTCAGTAGAAAAATAAAGTTAAAGCCAAAAACATAACTAATTTTATGACTCATAAATGTAACTTTGTTATATAATAAATCCTTTCATATAATGTATATGTTTGTGAGTATGTGTGTGCGCATAATGTACATGTATAAAACATAATGTATTTATTTCTTAGCCTTTTGTGATCGAGGGCATCGAAGATTTGGCATAGGCGAATATAGCATTCCTACTTGTTTTTACATTTGAAGTTCAGAAATTGTTTGCTTTTTAATGCTTTAACAATTTGGCTTTCTTGTCTCTTATAACGATCTACTATCATTTGAAATTCTTTTAGAAATACCAGAAATCAACAAAAAATACTTTTTCCATCTAAATGATCACTCTGTTGCTATAAATATATGATATGATGTATCTCTACCAAACCTTAGAGGCATATAATTTAGAGATGTTCCTAGCTTTGGCATTTGAGAATTAAATAAAAAAGGAATTTTCTGTAAAGTTTTGATAGAACTTGTGGGTGGACTTATATCTCAAACTCCTAGGGATTTATCTCACACACATTTCCAATAGCATTTCTTTTGAAACAATAAAATAATAAAGGTCTGAGCAAAAAGCTAGAAATATATGGAAAGTAATTAAATTTGACTAAATAAAACCCATTTTCTAGGAAAAGTTTTCAGAATAAATTTGTTGTTCTAACAAAATTATTGTCAATAAATAACCAACATGTTTAGAAATATGTTCTACTGACCAATATATTATTGTTGAAATAGTCTCAGTGACAACAAAACTATTGTTACAAGACCAAAACATAATTTTCAATTTCCTACAATATAAAATAAATAAACATTTTGCAAATTTCAACAAAACTACTTTTATTGGATAAAAATATTATTTTTAATTTACATCGGTAAGCATAATAAGTCAGCAGTTCAAAATGGCGATGGTTTTCATGCGACGTAAACATAACATGTTTGTGGGACAACCATAATTTTGTTCTGGTGCAATGATAACAAAGCTGATATGTCAGCTTTCACAACCATAATGTGGGATAACCACATTTCGTTGGAGGATTAGTATATTTTGTTACACCACGACCATATTTTATCATACCAAAACAATATAATAGTCCACAACATATATGTCAGCATTCGCAACAAATAATATGGTTGTTGGATTACCATGTTTTGTAGTGGTACAAACATATGTGATGGTTTATTTCAAAATATTATGATCGAATAACAATCATATTAGTTGACTATAACATGTTGTCTTTCGATTATGGTAAACATAACCATAATTTATCTCTGCGTATATAAAAACATTAAAACATGTAAGAAAACAATTTGTAAAGAATAAAATAGAATGTTAATTGAAGTCAGAATTTTACAAAGAACTTTTTTAATCAACATTTAAACTTCATTGTAATGTATATTAACTTGTCTATGGTTCAGAAAATTTAATAAATTCACACTTTTTCATACGAAAATACCCGAAATATAAATCCACATAAAACGTGTTACAAAAATTTGACTTTTTAATTGAAAGGATCGCTCTTCCCTTATAAAAAGTTGCCGACAGAAAATGGTTCTTCAATATTCACCCTACACATTTAAATATATAAAAAGTTCATTTGGATGTATTTTGCATGCAATTCCGCAAAGAGTTCCTTGCAAAAATATTATTTAGAATTTTGGAAAAATTCCTGATGGAAAAATTTCGGAGGCCACCTAATACTCCGACGTATAGACCTTCAAGTCAATTTGAAATTAGGTCAGTTATCTCATTTTAAGTTAGATATATCTAAAAGTTAAAAAAAAATTGTGGAACCACTGTGGTTCAAGGTAGAAAATAGAATCTCTCTTCGTAATAATCAGAGTATGAAAAAAACTCGGAGCAAAAATCTTTGTGGATTTTTCACTCTTTTTTATTTTAATAATTTTTTTAGAATTACACTCTTTTCAAAGACCGATAAAAAATAAAACTCTTTTTCAAACAATTAAAATTAAACTCTTTGAACGATCCGATTTAACGAAGAATTAAAAATGAGTCGAAAGGTGTTACTTTGGTAATAATTCACACACAGTTGCATTACTCAATTTTCCAAATTTATATTATGATACATGGATGAAACTAAAAATGAAATAGTTAAGCCGGTATATTCAGTTTTTCATTCCGTGTGTAACCCTTAGAAGGTATCACCTCAGATCCCAAAATGTATATATATTCTTGCTTCAAATCAAAATGTGTATAGATTTTGTTATGTCCGTCTTTCTGTTCGCTCACGTCCACAGTGAAGTTTCTGTGAAGTTTCTTATTTAAAACCAGCAAATTCGGTTCAGTATAATTAAAGATATAGACCTGAGTCAACCTCTAAGTTCAAGCGAAGGATTTTCGTAAAATTTTTAATTAATAAGAATGAAATTTTTGTATATTATTAAGTTATATATACTTCATTATCATCACAAAAATTATCAAAATCGGTTTAGCAGAAAAAATTTATAGCCAAAAATATCACTAATTTTATGACCCATTAAAGGTTCTAGTGTTACATTTAAGAAAAAATTTATATATATTGTAAAGTAAGTGTATATGTGAGTGGGTATGTACGTTTCAAAACGTATTTATCTCACACACATTTGTGGTGGAGGGTACTGATGATTCGGCATAACCAAATACAGATTTTTGAAATTAAATATTAATTTTTGTTATCTTTGTTTAACACATCTTTTCATAAAACCCGTTTTTATAATCAAATCTCGATGAATTTACAAAAATTACACAATATTACTTGTACTAAATAAAGAATATATATATTTTTTTCTTGATTCTTATAAATATACAAACATGTACATAAATACATATTTCTTCTAATATTTATATGGAAGACATTACATCAAAATATATGTATGTTTATGTGTACATATACATATATATATACCTCATATAGAGTGTGTCAATAAAATTTCAAAATATCATTTTGAAATCAAATCAGTAGCATCAACAGCAGATGCAAAATATGATTAGTTTTTCCTAATGGAAAAACTCATTCAATAAACATCAAAGAATCAAGTTAAAAATCGTAAATAACAATAAAGTCAAATATGTATTATATATATAACAATATAGAAAATATATGAAATTTTATTATCAATTTGGCAGAATAGAAAAATATATATTTATAATGAAAACTATAACTATTTTAAAATTTGCAAAAAAAAATCTTAAATCTGGTTTATCATACACTTTTAATAAATCTCCCACATAAATACCATCATAATTTTCTTTACACACCATAACCTTTATGCCCTCTTGTGGTCTTCGCTTTGAACAAGGTTTAGGCAAATAAAATTCTAATATTCGCCCTCGACATGTGTTGCCAAAAAAAATCGAATTCTTGTGAAAAAATCGTTTACCATTTAATTCTATGGAAATATTTTATTGAAATATGTTTGCTGCTGCCTTCTTAGGTTTCCTTTGAACGTTATTGGTTATCAAGGAACAATTTTACATGGTAATAAAATATTCATAAAGTCTACTTTAACGCTTAAGAATTCATTCTGTTTTTTTTTTTTTTTTTAAATAAATTTGTTATAATAAAAGATTATTAAAATATATTTGAGGTTAAACGATTTAAGACAGTTTAATAAAAAATGAAGAAGAAGAAAATACAATAAATATTTATTTGGTTAAACGGGTTAAATTATAATAAATGAAGTAGTAAAACGGATAAAATTTCAAATGTGTTCATAATTCTGAGAGTTAAGAATATCTATCTATAAAAAAGAGTATAATGCGGTCTGAACATAAAACACAACTTATGTAGATTTAACACAAAACGGGCCAAAAATGTATCTTTGTCTCGTTTGCTATCCCACATCAGAAATTGAAATTCAGCCGACATCTTAAATATAGAAATTGGTATTCATAAACAAATAAAACGTATGTTACGTATGGAGAGCACATCTCCCCCCGACACAGAACTTCATCCAGTTATTGGTATAAAATATATTAATACTAAAGTGATCGGCCCATTTATTTTGGTTAAGTCGATTTCACTTTTTATGAAATCATATATTTCAAAGGTTTTTCCATTCGAATAACCGGTTTTTTTATAATGATGTTTCCAAGAATTTTGGGTATTAAAAAATTAAAAACATGGAACATACTGAATCTAAATCTAAAGTTCTAAATGGTGAAGATTCTGCATATAATTTGGAACATAAATGAAATAATTACAAAATCAAAATCCAAAAATCTTATTTAAAACAAAAAAATATTTAGAAACGATCTTAAAGCTTTAAGTAGTTACTCAATACTTTTTTAACTGTATGTCCTTAAAGTAGACTGAGTTAAAGATCATTTGCAATGTCAAATTTTATAAAACTAAAGGAAAACATGCTGAAACTATATATCTTTCCACCACATGTATCTACACGTAGAGAAAAAATATTTTTGCGTTAACCATAAACAAGAAGCATCATACTATTGTTATTAGATATTGTTACCGTAATTAAAATATTTGTTTATTCGCTTGTGATTTTGCATTAATAACAATAGTTATTGTTATCGTCAAAAAAATTATTGTTATCGCCACTAAATATAATTTTATTCTAATAAAAAACATTGTTAGCTCAATAAAAATATTTTGTTTGTTCGCATATTTTTATTAAATAAATATATTTTCATATGAAATATTTAAATATACTTTTCATTTTATTTTGTATGGAAAATATGTAAACATAATTTGAAATGTTTTCATTATATAATTTTAATTATCTATTTTTTATTTATAAATAATTAACTCATTCAGTATTATTTTCCATGTTGACACAAATTCTAAGAAAAAATATTTGTTCATATTCAGTTGTCAGTAAACTGAAAATAATATTTTGTCCTAACAACAATAGTTTTTTGATAACGAGCTGTTTGATAACAATAAAATTTTGATCAGTCAAACATATTGCGACCACATTTTATTTATTTTATAAAAATAATTTTATTATAGCAACTAAATTCTTATCAAAATAAAATCAATTCAACAATTAACATGTTGGTGATAACAATAAATGTTTGCAGCTAATATATAAGTGTTTGCGACGAACATATTACAAAATGGTGTTTCTCTTCGTGCATTTTTCAATATTATTAAAACACATATATTCGAACATATTTTACATATTTACACACTTATAACAACAAATTTTTTAATTGATAAAGCGTAATTTCATATGTGCGTACACTGGGAGTCATAAAAATTTATATTTTTCTCTCTAATCTAATTTATTTTTATCTATAATTTCATTTTAATCTGATAAATTGACAAATAAAATTTGAGATCGTCTCTGAAATAATCGGTTAACCGGTTATTAAGCAATAAAATGCAATTTTCGAAAAAACTGAAAACCGGTTTCTAAAAAATGTAAAAGAATCAATAATCCTAGTTAACACATGCTGTAGCAATATTTTAGGTATTAATACTCATTTAAAGGTCCACTGAACCAATACTTATTTAATTGATAACTAAATTCGGTTTCTGCATTTGCAGTTCTTTACAAATTTATCAATAAGTAGCTGCATTTGTAAGAAGGCGACTCTTGATATGATCCTCAATCTTGCATCATTGGAATCGTACGTGAGGAGGTTGCACCTAAGTGTTGGCATAATTTGGAGGTTGTAATGTCAGAACGGGAATCTGGGAATAGCATTGGTTTTGGTGGTTGTGATATTTTCACTGATGGAACCAAAACGTATGAAGGCACTGCACCAGGTGTGTATATACTGTATTATATCTTACCGAGAAAATGTAACGTCTTCAAGGCGGAGATCTTAGTAGTTATAACGGTAAACGAGGAGGTTAGGAATCAAGAGCATTCACCAGGAGATGGTGTTGGTGAATGAGGAAGAGTAGACATGGTCACCTAGTTTGGTAGGAGGCATGAAAACAACGGTATGATTGCTGGGTGGCAAGGAACTTATGGCCAATGCTTAACCCTAATATTATAATTTTATCAGCAGCAGTCTGCATTATCCGGGCCCGTAGACGGAAGTGGATATGAAATAAACAAATATAACACGGTTGTGCCACCACAAAATACAAATACAAAAAGTATGGTTATATCACAACCATATGGTTAACGCTGACACACCAATACTGTTGACTATAATAAGATTGTGGGACAACAAAATATGATTGTCCAACAACCATGTTATGGTAATGCTATATTGCATTTTTATGTACATTAAATAAACTAAACTGAATGAACTGAAAGATGGAACTGCTGACAATTTATGATTATTGAAATGAATTGAAATTAATATTTTGATTTAATCAAAATAATTTTGTTGAAATTTCCAAAATGTTTATGTTTGTCAAAAATGTTTAAATTATATTTTAGTCTGATAACAATAATTTTATTATAATTCAATTTTTATCATCAATAAAATGATGGCCAGTTAAACATAATTCTAAACATATTGCGACCAATATATTATTGTTAATTTATTGACAATAATTTTATTAAATCAACAAAATTATTCTCAAAATAAATTTAATTCAATAATTGACATGTAATTCAAAAGTCCATTAAAGATACTTTCAAATATTTTAATTTTACTAGATGTAGTTCCAGTTCTAGGTTAGAGCAGTTTCAGAATGGAGTGTTTAATCTAACCTTCTTTAAACCCTCTTGTTTGATAGTTAGAATATGTACAAAACGCCATCATAGGAATTAATATGTATCTGGTTTTAATTAGTCTATTAAATATTATTTTAACAAAACCCAACCAATCAACAACAACAAATCATTTACATTAAACAAGAAAAAAACAATTCTCACAATATTGATAACTAAATGTTGAGGCATCATACGGAATAAAGTACAATAATTGTAAAACATTAGATAAATGAAAAATCTGTCAATAACCCTGTTTGTATCATTAGAAAAGATATAAAGTTTTCATACTCACATTTAATACACTTAAACATATTTTCACATGTATAGACACACACACACATATGTTTAAGTGTTTACAATGTTAATAAAACAAATTACGCCCGTTTTAATCATCATATTTCAATTTGTGGCAGACATTCCATACTTGCATACCATAATATACACTGCAGCAACAATCATTGAGATAAATACTTATTTACTCACTCCATTCCATTTCATTCTCTCCAATAATTTCACTCTCTTACTCCTTTAACCACAACGAACAATATGAAATGGTTTGGTTGTGGTTTAAATTAAAGATGATACAGTGGGTAAATATACAAATGTATGTGTGCGTGGTTTTCATACGTAGTTGTGTGTGTGTGTGATCTAGAGTTGCGGTGCATTGATAGTTCAATTGGAAATTTTAAACTGTAACCTGCACTTGATGACATCCTAAAGAATGAGTATCATGTTGATGTATAAAATATATTTTTTTCCTTTTTCTCTTTTGTTTTGTTACATTAACAAGAAGTTGACTTTCAGGTAGACAGAGCAAAAAGTGCGCTATGTAGAGGTGCAAGTAAATTTAATATATACAGTATCTTTTAGAACTTTATAAAAAATCCCAGAAAGAAATTACACTTTTCAATAGAAACTACATCTTTCAAAACAAATTAATTTTAGAGCATAAATCAGTTTTTTACAATAAATCGTCATTTTATAAGAAATCGGATTTCATAATAGTTCAGTTCTATTTAAGCTTTACTTAAGTTCTAGTTCAGTTGTATTTCAGTTTTATTTCAGTTTTAGTTCAGTTCTAGTTCAGTTCTATTTTAGTTCTAGTTCAATTCTAGTTCAGTTCCAGTTCAGTTGTAGTTCTTTCTAATGCAGTTCTATATCAGTCCTAAATCAGTTCTAATTCAATTCGAGTTTAATTCTAGTTCAGTTCCATTTTAGCTCTACTTCAGTTCTAGTTAAGTTCCCGTTCAGTTTTAGTTCAGTTCTAGTTCAGCTCTACTTCAATTCTAGTCCAGTTCTAGTTCAGTTCTATTCAGTTCTAGTTCAGTTCTAATTCAATTCTAGTCCAGTTCTATTTCAGTTCTACATCAGTTCTACTTCAATTCTAGTCCAGTTCTAGTTCAGTTCTATTTCAGTTCTAGTCCAGTTCTAGTTCAGATCAAGTTCAGCTCTAGTTCTTTCTAATGCAGTTCTAAATCAGTTCTAAGTCAGTTCTAATTCAATTCTAGTTCAGTTATAGTTTAGTTCTAATTCAATTCTAGTCCAGTTCTAGTTCAATTCGAGTTCAATTCTAGTTCAGTTCTAGTTCAGTTCCAGTTCAGCTGTAGTTCTTTCTAATGCAGTTCTAGATCAGTTCTAATTCAATTGGAGTCCAATTCTAGTTCAGTTCTATTTTAGCTCTACTTCAGTTCTAGTTCAGTTCTACAGCAGCTCTACTTTATTTCTAGTCCAGTTCTAGGTCAGTTCTAGTTCAGATCAAGTTCAGCTCTTGTTCTTTCTAATGCAGTTTTAGATCAGTTCTAAGTCAGTTCTAATTCAATTCTAGTTCAGCTCTATTTCAGCTCTACTTCAATTCTAGTCCAGTTCTAGTTCAGTTCTAGTTCAGTTCTAATTCAATTCTAGTCTAGTTCTAGTTCAGCTCTACTTCAATTCTAGTCCAGTTCTAATTCAGTTCTGTTTCAGTTCTAGTCCAGTTCTAGTTCAGTTCTAGTTCAGATCAAGTTCAGCTCTAGTTCTTTCTAATGCAGTTCTAAATCAGTTCCAAGTCAGTTCTAATTCAATTCTAGTTCAGTTCTAGTTCAGTTCTAGTTCAGTTCTAATTCAATTCTAGTCCAGAATTAGTTCAGTTCTAGTTTAGTTCTACTTAAGTTCTAGTTCCGTTCTAGTTCAATTCTAACAGTGCTCTTAAATTTGGCTCAAGTTTTAGTTATAGTACTGATTTTAGTTCTGCTTCTAGTTCTGGTTCTTATTATGGTTCTTGTTCTAGTTCCAGTTTTAATTCTGGTTGTAATTCTAGTTTTGCTCTCTTTCCAGTTCAAGTTTTGGCT
This sequence comes from Cochliomyia hominivorax, assembly GCA_004302925.2. Taxonomy (NCBI): domain Eukaryota; kingdom Metazoa; phylum Arthropoda; class Insecta; order Diptera; family Calliphoridae; genus Cochliomyia; species Cochliomyia hominivorax. The sequence goes on from PYHX02000467.1 coordinate 83,532,011, forward strand.
CAATTTAGATTCTTGTTCCCATTCTGTTCTGCTTAAAATTTTGACTTTAATTTAGGTTCATTATTAATTAATTCAGTTCTCATCTTTTACTTTAAATGTAATAACTACTCTCACTAAGTCGCTAGAAATATATCTGTTCACATGTATCAAATGTTCTAAAAGATGCACCATCACTAAGTAGTAAAAATAGTGTAAATGTATGTAATCGTTGCGTTTGTGTCAGTGGAAGTTAATGGTTTTGAAAACTGTCGCTATATTAAATACTCGTTACAACTGATAGTTATCGTTGATTGCATGTGTAATTTTAGGTTGCAGTTGTTTCTGTTTTAGTTTTTTCTATTTTTATACTTTTCTAGATTTTCTACAGTTTCTGTGGTAAATTGTTCCAATAGTTGGACTAATTAAAAAAAGAAGAGCAACAAATAAAAAAGGTAACTCCATATCATGCAGAAGATTTCTAACTGTAATTTAAAAACCATACATCTCCACATACATACATCATACATACAACATACATATACATACATACATACATACATACATACATACATACATACACCATCCAGTATTATCTTCTTCCATCAAATGAAAAATATCCGTTTTTTTATTTCTCTCCAACAAAACATATAAACTAATATTTAGTGAAACAAAAAAACCACAGAGAAAAATATTGTGAAAAATAACAAGTTTTATATGAAGTAAAATGTTAACAACATCATTTCATTGGTTTGAACAAAAAAGAGAAAAAAAAACAAAAATAGGGAAATGAAATAAATAACAGGTAAAACTATTCTAAACTTAAATGGCGTACAAACAACTGTACATTTAGCAATTATTACAAAACAACAACAACAACCAATAAACCACAAAGTAACAACTACTTATATACAAGTATTTTACTTTTAATATTGAGTTTGGTTGAGAGTAAAGTAGTTAATGTTTCCTGTAAAACGGAAATCACTAAAAACATTACATTCACACATACCAACTCAAGTATGATCTGGATTTTGAATATATGTATATATATGTGTGTGTGTACAAGAAGTATTATAAGTATTAGCATCAAAACGGAAATTGTCAAATGCATTTGATGATTGAAAATTGTATAATAAATTGTAAATGCAGCTGTGAAAAAAAAAAACTGACGAAATAAAAAGAAACAAGTTATTTAATGACAAAAAGTACAGTTAAATTGCGGTTGTCGAAATTATTATTCATAGCTAAATTACTTTTATTTCTAAATAGAAAAAATAATATCTTTTACTTAGCACTTAACTTAAATGAAACAAGTTTTTAGTCGTTATTTGTTATAAAGTTTAAGGGGACATTAAA
>PYHX02000467.1:83533442-83564389 GCA_004302925.2 Cochliomyia hominivorax
TTTTAAATTATAGTAGAAATGTATACAGTTTGGTCAAATATATATTTGCAATCATAAAAAATAAAAAAATTTTAACTTCATTCATGATTTCCAAGTAAAAATCCTTAATTATTCTTTTTTTCTGAAACATTTATTGTTTACTTTACGACTATAAGATGCCAAATTTCCAATAGATGAACAGATTTCAACAACAATAAATAAGAAATTTACTCATTGTGAAAATAAATTTTGAAAAATATGGAAAACATGGAAAAATGTGGATTTTTCTCGACGATTTATTAATGAATTTTTTATTTTTAATTGGACTGTAATTTTTAAGGATTGAGAAAGTATTCTTGCAAATAAATCTTTAAAGTCACTAGTGATTCATGTAAAAAGTGCTTGAATGGCAAATCCATTTTGGCAAACGATCCCTATGTGATTTCCACATCCGGATTAATACAATACCATATATCGTAAAGAAAGAGGAAAAAAAATTAACCCTCTTCCAGCGAAAAAAAATCGCAAATGTTTCAAAAGAGCACTGTTTTCTTAAACGAAAAATCCAAAAAAGAACCTGCACATCAATCTGACATCCAAAATTGGTTTCATGTTCTTTTCTGAAAAAAGTGCGCCCAGCATTCACAGTAAGTGAGACGTCATCGTGATATATTTTAGTATTACTCATTAATATAAATAAGCGCGGATTGTTCCTAGAGAGATGGAGTGGGGAATGTTTGAGTTTTCATAACAAATTTGGATGTTTTAGTGACATATCTTACCCATAGTCATTTCACATTGGAAATGCTCCTCCATGTATAGTTATTACATACATCTGAACCAAAAAAAGTAGTAAATATAACGAAAAATTGTGTAGAATTAAAGAAAAGTGGTTTAATATAGACAACGAAACCTTTATTCATTATAACGAAAATTTCCATTAATTTGGAAATTCTTCAAAATGACTTTTTGAATTCGTTAATAAAATGTGATTAATTTAAAAGAATATTATTCAATTTGATTATACATAATTCATAGAAGAAATAAAAGTATTATTTAGAAAACGAAACCTTTATTCATTATAACGAAAATTTCCATTAATTTTTTGAAATTCTTCAAATGACTTTTGAATTCGTTAATAAAAATGTGATTAATTTAAAAGAATATTATTCAATTTGAATAATACATAATTCAAATTGACAAAAATTCGTTCATATTACCTACGATATTTGGTTCAGTGTAAAAGTTTAAAAATATCAGTATCAATTCCCACGGCTACCTACTTACAACTAACCTGGGATCGATTTAAATTTAGTCTTTCCTCACTTTCGTCATGAGATATGGTATTATATATGATCCTGAATGTGGAAATCGCATAGAAACGTTTTCCTAATGGATTTGCCTTATAACAATTAAATGTTCCGATCTTTAGAAACATGCTTTTTAAGGACTTTTTACATTCAATTATGAGGTCACTAGTGTCTTTAAAGACATTATATTTACAGGGAACACTTCTCCTTATTCCTTAAAAATTAGATTCCATTTAAAGAAGAAAAAGAAAAGTAAAAAAATCGCCGAGAAATTCGACATTTTCCATATTTTCATTATTTTTATTTGACACTTTTCAAAATTAAGTAAATTTCTTATTTTATTGTTTTTGTGTAATTATTGTATAAATAAATTCAGGAAAATTAGAATAATTAAAGAATTTTTAATTGGAATTCATTAATGAAGTTTAAAATGTTCATAATTTTTATGATTCCAAATAATATTTGACAAACTGTATATATTTTTTATTGCAGCAATTAATATGAAATTTGAAAGCATGGAAATCATAAAAATGACCTAAATTATTTATTAATTAATTAAATTAGGGATCAAGAAATTTTTATTTGATTAAGATTCTTATCTTTTATATAGTTTTTCTTATGATTTTAAAATAAAACAATTAATGAAAGTTCGTTCACTGAAATTTAAGTAGAAACATTCAAATTTTGAGTTATAACAACCTTGCAGCAAACGAAGATATGGTAATTTTTCTAGTCCCAATTCTATATAAGAAGTAAATATTTGTCCCTAACATTAGTTAAGAACGACTAGTACACTTCCAAGTGCATTATGGACCAACCCAAACATACTCATTTAAGATATCATAATACCAACGTTTATGGGAGATGATATGTATGTTCGGAAGTGAGGGATATATGAGAACTATAGTAAATTTGGAATAGTATTTTCAGGGTTTGCTAATTTTTTCAGACTTTAATATAATTTTCAGAAATAAATTTATGCAGAAGTACTTTTTTATCTCCTTGAAGTGGTATAACGATTTAGAGTACTAAAAAATTATTTATGTCAACTTTAATTCAAAATTTTCACATCTATGAGCTTAAACTCCCATTACTGGGGGACATTTGGATGGGGGTTTACAAACATTAATTAAATAAAGTCTATTGCGTGGCCTGATAATGAAGACAGTCATTCAGACAGACATAGTGACTACTAACTATGTCTGTCTGGATTATTTAATGAGGCCTCAAAAGATGAAACTAAAATGTAAAATTTAAAAAAAATAAGGAAGCGAAAACATGTTCCACATATATATATGGCTTTTCAGGACCTCAATTACTTCTGTAAGATACAAGTTTTAGAAATGATTCTTTCTTGTTACTATTACATTGTTAATTTATTTAATTTATTTTATTCCAAAATTCACTTTTTTAATAAAAAGTTCTCTTAATTTTTTCCCTTTTTCAAAAAATCTTCTATTAAAAATCATTTATTTAGATAAAAATACATTTATTGAATTTTTGATGATTCATGTGTTTTTCTGAAATTTCGGAAAAATAAGATATTTAGAAAAATAATTTTTATGAAAAAGACAAAATTAATTTCCGTCCATTTTCTCCTACCGCGAAATTCTGGGTAAACATTTCTTCAAAATTGGAAATTCACGTCATCCTACAAAAGTTAACATTTTAGAATAAAAATCAGGTACCAATAATGGTGTTTTTTAATCAGGATTTTCTTATCCTTTTACTTTTAATTATTATTTTAAAATAAAATTTGGTACTTTTTAACCTTTAAATTGTATTTTCAAATAATATTTAAAATATATTAAAACGTTTAATTATTCATAAATAGAATTTAGTAACAGTAATGTCACTGTTTATATTTTAATCCACACGACAATAGATAAGATGGTTGGATTATTACGTCATTTGTGCAGATAATTTTAAAAGGGCATAAAAATAGTGCACTTTTAAGTACAACGTTCGACTCCTGGATTTATTTAAACATATCCGTCCGGCTAGATCACCATGTAATTTGTTGTCAAAGTAGAGTTGGAATTTGTGCTTCAATTTGGCACGTAGCAATATTAAGCCTCAAGTACGAAACCAGTTGGAAATTGGTTAGTATGGGTTCATTATTTCATAAGCCCCATACAATATCCCTTGGGAATGTGTTTTTTTTACCCACCAGAATTGTCAATATAATATATTCATATTGATAAGACATAGACAGGAATCTATTTTGGAAACTCTAAGAAGGTTGGCCTGTCATTCATGACCCGAACTCATTCATTACCCCAATATAAATGTAAATATATATTAAACGCCACCTATGTGTGGAGTAGTGGTGGGGAATTAATTTTTCATATTACGATTTTACCGGGGGGATAAGGTGGCACACTAACTAACCAACTTAAGACAATTCTTTCTTGATGTTTCATACATCCATAGCCAGGTTGACCAAGAGACTTCTTCGATATTTTCAATTTTGAAGGAGAGATAAAGCGAAGGACATTTTTTTAACAGATTGACGATTCTATTTTTAGTCAGATTTTAACATCGGATGCTTGTTTTGTAAACAGGAACTTTAACTTCTGCACCATTCCATAATGTTTTTATAGTGCTTGCTGTCACTTTTGCTCGAAAGGTTATCCATCTCCGTTTAAAATTCACCAAAATTTTGGACACCTTTTTTGTGCTCTTCTATTCTCTTTACCAAGAGCCAAATATCACTCCACTGGCCTTAGTTCCAGGTAGTTTGGAGGATTTGCTTTTTTTGGTACAAATACCAAAATATTGTACCACAAGACCTTGTTTACGTTGTGACAGGATGCCAAGTCAGGCCAGCAGCCTTTTTTGTAAACATTATTTAATGTAGATTTCGACGTTCCAACAAATGAATGATACTAAGAATATTTTGGGAAATTTGTACTGGTTTTGGGTGCCTAAATTTTCTTCAACACTCTCCCGAGCATTGCAACCAGGAAATTGCGAAAAAATCTCCTTTTTTCCTTTTTTAAGAAAACTTGACTTCACTTTTCCCTGCTCTGTTCTAAATGTTAAGCAACGTTCCTGACAGTAACCTTTTAAGCCTTGTACGTTTTTTTCACCTGCATTAGCTTTAACTTTTCGTTCCAAATAGTCCAAGCACTCAGCTAATCGAACTGCTTTCATATCAGATGTGTTGGAAAGCTCTTTTGTGAATGCTTCTTAATTTTGGCTTTGGAAACATCATGTGGACCATTACTCAAATACTTAAAACTTATTTATTTCTAAAAATATCAAATCATTTCCAAAAGGGAAGTAAAAAGGTTAAAGTTGATTATAAAACGCCATATTTTGGTCCAGATATGCAAAATTACTGGCCTACATTCGTACAATTTGGTTTATGCATTAATGGTTTTTATACAAATCTGTGACCCAGATGAGAAGGTTTATGTAGGCGTCCACTAAAAAGATTAACATATATGAACACTTTTTAAATATTTTTATGAAACGAGATGTTGAACTTCAGGACCGATTCATTAGATCCACAAAACTAAATCTCATAGACCTTACAAAAATGTAGAAAATTTCATTGATATCGGACTACTCGCTTGGAATTAGATTTATTTCCATTTCATTTTTAATTACAAAGAATGTGAGATCTGGGTAATACGAAATTTAGTCAAAATATCTTTAAGGTTATTTATTTAAATAAATTTAGTGATGCTAACGATGTTTTATTGAATTTATTCATATTTTTATAAAATTATATAATATTTTTTAAACTTACCTTATCTGTTTGATTGCCATCATATTTGTCCCGACTATCAATTGCCCAATTGGCAATGCCTAAAAAGAATTTCATCTCGTTTAAAAATATATTTCACAATTCAGATTTCATAGAGCAGATCATAGATAAATACAGATGGATTTCAAGTAGTGAATGTGAATGGATATTAGATTAGATTTAATAGTTTTTAATTTTATCACAGATTAAAGAAAAAATTTACTACAAAATGTGTAGTAAAATAAAATTAATAAAAATAATGGAAAATTATAAACATAATAACAGTACACGATGGTAAAATAAATCAACTCAAATGTATTTGATATTTGCAGATACAATTTGTTATTGCACTTTTTTATTAAAAGTTTTTTTTTTTTTTTTTGCAAAAAAATTAATGAAAGACAAAATTACAATGTGTGTGTGTTTGTTGTATTTTTATTTTTAAATTTCTTTTTTCATTTCGATGTTTTGTTGTATTTTGTAAATAAAAACAATTCACACAAAAAAGTCAAAATAATAAACAACAACAACTACTATCCAAGGTTTAAGTTCTATTGTTGTTGTAGTTTCTATTACTCTCGTTGCGTTTAGATGATTTTTTTGTATTCTTTTTTTGTTGTATTTTTCCGATTGTTTTTGCTACGTTTTGCGTGCGTGTGGGTGAGTTTTTTGTTTGTTTATGTTTATCTTAAAGGTTTTTCTTCATTTTTGTGATTGTTGTTGTTTCATTTTTATTTTCACATTTTCATTTCACTACATTTTTGATTCTTTTTTGATTATTATTATTTTGGTGATGAATTATTGCTGCTGTTGTTGTTTTTGTTGTTGCGATCTACTAAAAGATTTTTATGCAAATTGAAAAAGAATAAAACAAGTAAGAATATTATAATCGGTCATGTCCGACTATGTAATACCCAACACCACTTTATTGGTTATAAATGGAAGTTATGTAAAATTAATGAACGACCCTCCTATAATTTAATTTAATGACTTTAGTATGCAAACACTAACATTTTATGAAATTTGTGCGTTCAATAGTATGTTTTTCTAGACGGTTGTATGCGTGTTGGAAGAAATTATGGATCGATCCTCGTATAATTTTTGAATATAAATTTTTGTTTACTTTTATCTTAATTTAACCAAGTTTTATTACAATACCAACGTATATGTAAAATTTATGCCCTTCAAATTGATACAACCTTCTGTATGGGACCTATGAGAAATAATGGAAGCGGTCCTCGTATAATTTGGCATATCGTTTTTAAATATTATAAGGCTTACTTTACCAACCCTAAAAGCACTTTTAAGGGTTGACGAGCTTAAAACCTTAAGGTTTTAATATTGTTTAGGGGGAAGCAGAAATATTGGACCGAAATATCGTCCTCTAGGCCAAAATAATAAATGCTGCCAAATTTCATCAAGATAAAAAAAGTACTCACAACATTTACATGGACAGCCGGACGGATAGACAACGTAAAATCGACTCAGAAAGGTGGGTGTAACACCACCCTGTATGTAACAAACAACAGCACAAATGCCTAATACCTCGAACAAACCTACGGTGGTGTAGGGTATAAAAATTATCAGCCCTATTTTAGAAATATAAATTTTCATTTTGAAACTGTTAAATTTATGTTAAATTTGAATTTTAAATTTTGCCAAAAAATATGTGTTTTTTTATTAATAAAAATCATTTTTTTTGTTGATTTTCAAGGTTAATTTATATAAATAGTTTTCTACTTAATTTAGTGATAAGTTTTTAGTAGATTAACAAAATGTAGGTCGATTATCTTAATCGCATCAAAACCTCAAAAAATAATCTGCCATAAGTTGCGTCTCTTAGTTTGTTTAGTTTTATAGACAAACATTTTATTTAATATACAATTTTATTATATTAATAACAAATAAATGATGAAAATATTTATATTTTATTTTGATTATTTTTATTTGATATCACAATGGGGAAGAGTACGGTTCTATAGATTGAGGGAAATAATTGAATTATAAATTTTTAATTTATTTATTATCATTGTGATCGGTTACTTTTTAAAGAGAATTTAAGAAGATTTTATTTTAGAATTTTCCTCCGAGTTTTTAATTGTTTCGTGATATTTCTTCCACCTAAGGTGTGAGATCGAGCCATTCCTTACACACGTTTTTAAACCAATAATTATTATTACACTTTTTTTGTTCAAGTACCCTTCGGATAACATATATTTTTAATCTGATTAAAATGACGGACCCAAATACTGCATACTCAGACAGGTCTGCCGCCAAACTGTTTTCAATGTTATTAAACAGTAGCGAGATAACTTGTCCATTTCAGGTTAAAGGAATGGCCCACATGATGTGTCTAAAGCCCAAAAAAAGAAAGAATGTTCAAAAGAGCTCCCAACACGTCCGCTAGGAAAGCAGCCGGTTAGCTCAGTAATCGAACTATTTGCAATGAAAAGCTTATTTTAATTTTAAACCTATAAAGCTCAAAAAGTTCCTGGCAGGAAGGCAGGAACGCCTTAAACGTAGAGTCCAAAAAATTTTATTGTTGCATTATGTAAAGTTGTATTAGTACCAAGAGTGGTAAATCCTACAAACTGCCCGAAGCTAAAGACATTGGACTCTTGTTAAAAGAGAATTGAAGAGTACAAAAACGGTGTCCAATATCGTGGAAGATTTTAAACGGTGATAGACTACCTGTTTGAGCAAAGTATAGTGAAATCACTATAAAAGGATTCACATATGTATTTTAGGAATTTTTCGATTTCACTTCTTTCTTATTACATACCGAAGTCTACAAATTAAAATATATGTTTAGTACTGAAAGGATTAAATCAAATCTGTTATTAGTCAGATTTTTGTCACAAGATAGAAATTATACATTTTTGGCAAAATAACAATAATATGATTAAGGCGACCAAGTTTGAAATTTGCTGCTTATGGGCTTGTATTTCAACTAAACCAAAAATGAATATTTTATATTGAAATTTTCCCAGATAATGATGTTTGCTTTCTCAGTTTTTCAGTTTAAAAAATAAAATCCCTTGAAATATTTTTTTTTATCCAAAATTAAATTTCGAAATTGAATATACTGTCATATGTGCAATATATAATACGGTTTGATTTGGAAATTGTGTAATTTTTTTGTTTTATTCATTTAGATAATTGAATTACAATTTGCATTTTATGTCAATTTTCATTTTTGTCTATATTTATGTCCAGATCTGTATGTATTTAAAACCATAAAACGTGTGGTTTATCCAAAAACTGTCGATAATTATATAAATAATAGAGCACAATTCCGATAATATTTGTACAGTTCAGAGTCACTAAGTTGTCTCAACTCTTATCACATCATATCAGCAAAGAAATATAACAATACGTCCTTGCGCTGACAGAAGTTCCTATGTAAAGATTTAAAAAAAAGTTTGTTTGTTTGCTTTGGAAAGCTCTAATGTTTCCAGATATTTCAACAAAATCTTTTGTCAGAATCATAACTGATTTTTGATTAGAATAATAAACAAATAAAAATGATTCAAGAAAATTTCCTACATTCAAAAATCATTTTTTTTATAGTGTTTTTTAGCATATTTCAATTCCACAGGAATTCGAAATTATGTCGAAACAATACATTTATTTTAAAGTCGAATTTATTATTTTGTATATGCAAAAATATTTATGTAAAAATTTTTCAAATAAAATTGCCTAAGTAACGTCTTCTTGATTTCTTTCAAAATAAGCAGGGGATTTTTTACAACGTTAGTAAATCTACATATAAGTGAAACACTATTTATAAAATATATCAAAATAATAATAAGATACAATACTGTTTTCTTTCTCCTGAAAAATTACAAAAATTTACATAGGAACTTTTGCCAGCGCAATGACGATTTCTTCGGGCATATTTTTGTATATTTCAAAGTTAATAGTTTATTTTCCTTATAAAGAATATTAATCACACGTTTTTAGAGAATTTTTGTAACACTTTTTAAAACTTTATTAAAAAGCACAACCTTATAAAGCATATTTGCTCTAAGCTTATAAAGCATATCTTTTTAAAATTATAATTAATTAACATTTTGTTTTTAATTGTTATAATCAATTCCTATGGATTTATAATCATATTAACTTAATCACTTTCATCAAATTATAATAACAAATAATTATAGATGACAATCGCAAATTATTTAAATTATAATTAAACTTGTTTTATTTATTATTGTTTATATTTATTTTTGGCAAATATTTAAAACGCAATTGTATAATTATTTTTTTTTATAAATTTTGCTTTCACAAAGGTGCCTTGTTAATATTAATTATATAATGAATTTAATTAAAACAAGTAAGAATGCTATATTCGGCTATGCCGATACTTCAATACCCTCCACCACACCACTTCGTACACACACAGATTCATAGACATATACAATGTATACAAGTTTTCTTAAATATTTTACATGGGCCACTTTATGAGTCATAAAATTGGTTATACTTTTGCCTATAACTTTTTTTCTACTGAACCGATTTTGATAGTTTTTGGAATGGTAATAAAGTACTTGTATCTTAAAATTATGGCAAAAATTCATTTGTTGTAATTTATAATTTAAAATTATATTAAAGTTCTTCGCTTGAATTTAGAGGTTGCCTCTGATATCGGTCTATAACTTTAATTATAGAAAACCAATTTTTCTGATTTTAAAAAGGAAACTGCTCAGTATAATAACTAATACGGAGGCCAAATTTCTATGAGGTCTGTCAATTATTGACGATGTGAGCGTGTTCCAACCACAGACAAATGGACATAGTAAAATTCACTTACACGCAGAGAAAAAATATGTTTGCGGTAACTATAAAAAAGAAGACGCATATAATTGTTATAAGATATTGTTAGCGTAAGTAAGATATTTGTTTATGCGCTTGGTGTTTTTGCATAAATAACAATAGTTATTGTTTCCATAACAAAAAATATTGTTACTGCAATAAAAGGTTTGTTGATTCACATTGTGATTTCGCATTAATCAGAAATAGTTATTGTTATCGCCACTAAATTTATTTTTATATCCATAAAAATTTATTTATTTGCACTGTTATTTTGCACTGATAACAATAGTAATTGTTATTGCCACTAAAAATATTGTTATTCTTATAAAAATATTTTTTTAAGAAAAATTTGTTGTATAATTCTCATTTTATTTCTGTATCTTTGGAAAATACATAAACATTAATTGAAATATTTGTTTATATTCAGTTGCTGAGTTGCAAACTGAAAATAATACTTTGTCCTAATAACAATATTTTTTTATAACCAGCTGTTTAATAACAATAAAATTGTGATCAGTCAATCATATTTTGATCAAAATATTTTTTAATTTCATAAAAATAATTTTATTACAGCAATGAAATTGTTATCAAATAAAATAAATTCAATAATTAACATGTTGGTGATAACATTAAATGTTTGTCACGAATATATAAGTGTTTGCGACGAACATATTACAAAATGGCGTTTCTCTGCGTGTAGATTTTGATTTGATGCAAGAATATTTATATACTTATTGGGTCTGAGTTGATTCCTTCTTAGCGTTACACACGTTATGACAAGTTTAATATAACCTCTTTAACACTTGTGGTGGTGGAGGGTATAATTATTTATTATAAAAAAATAAGGCTGAAATTTTGTTTTTATTAGAAAATCACATAACACAAACATTTAGTTTAAAACTAAAATTGAATTAAATTTTAAATAATTTTATTAATAATTTCGATTATTTCACTTTACACTCGTTAAACGACACCAAATATGAAATGAACTATATTTTTATTATTAATATTACAACAAAAAATTTTTGTGTAAAATTTGTTGTTTGATTTTTATTAAATTTTTTTTATTAAATCTTTTTTATCTGGGTGATAATATCTAGTGGTTTGCGTGTTAATGTAATTTATTTATTTTGTTTGTTGTTATTTTTTGTTCTTCCGTATTAAATTTATATTTTTTTGAAAATTTTTGAATTATTTTTTAGCGTGTTATAACGCGACGTTTGACACTCGAAAACTGATTGAGATATTGAAAATATAAATAATGAAATTGAAAAAAAAAAAGTAGCAGCAACAGGCCGCTCACAACAAATTCGACAATAAATATTTTGAAGAAGAATATGAAAAGGAAAATAAAAAAAAAAACAACTAAAAACGTTGTCTACTCACACCACTTCTAATGAGAGGACAACATTGACTGCTACTAAATACGTGCGCTCGCTCATATGACTAAAGACCGCTAAATTAATATTATTGTCTATTTATTCTAGCTAAAATACTCGCACATGGATTTGCAAAATTCGTTTTCTTATGGGTTTTGTTTTAGGTTCTTGAACATTTCATAGAATTAGATTTATAGCTCGGGCGTCGCTATTAAACGAACAGCATAAATAGCAAGCAAACTATAGAGAATTAAACAAATAACCAGGCACTCATACTCTCGCTCAACTAATTCAAACAAAAAACCCGGCAAATTAATAAGGAGTGAGATTGAAAAATTCTTAACACATGTTTCATTTAAACCTTTAATCCGAGAATTATTTGATTTACTTTTAATTATAGTTATCTCAGAGCTGGAACTATTTGGCATGAAAAGTTAAAGCTAATGCAGTTTTAAAAACATACAAACCTCAAAAAGTTTCTTACAGGAACGCTGCTGGCAAATGTTTTCGAAACTTTCTGGTCCAAAATTTTATGTTTGCTTATGGACAAGTGAATGTTGAAGAAAAGTTCTTGGTATTTAAAGAATTAAGAACCCCAATATAAGCTTTTTGAAATGAAGACAAACCTATTGAAATTTATTATTATTATTATTATTATTATTATTATTATTAATTTATAAGTCATTTTTTATGATGACGATTTTTTGGTGATTTCGAAAAGTAAATTTTTTTTCTCCAAAATTTGACGATTTTTTACCAAATTTAACTGGCAACTATGCCCGAACTGTGGTAAATTTGAAACAGAGATGAACTACTTGTTCGAGCAAAAATGACAAAAATATAAAAACGTTAATGGAAAGGGTTTCCGAAAATGCTTCAAAATTTCATCATTAATTATTAAAATTAATAACAATTTGAATCAAATAAAGAAATATTAAAACTGTAAGTACATATACATGTATGTTAATAATTTTCGATCTCACTCCTTAGCTTAACGCCTTTCGGAATTTTTCGTTTGTTTCAAATAAAAAAACAAAACACATTTAAATAAACAAAACTAATAAAACAACAACAAAACATAAAAATATAAACAAAAGCATTTTTTTAATGGTGTTAAAATAAAATTTAACATTAACAGCAAAAACAAAAAATAATCAATAAACAAATAATATTATTAGTAATAAATTTTAATGTAAGTTTTTTTTTTTTTAATTTTTAATTTTATTTTCATAAATTCAACAAGTGTAAAAAGTTAATGTTTGTCTGCCTAAAAGAGCTTTTGATATCTTAACTAATAAATAATTAAAAAAACAACAACAACAAAACAATAAATAATAATGTTCTTGTTGTTATTATTTTATGATTAATCATTTATTAGTTTTATTTTTTACAAAATTATTTATTAAAAATAACTAAAGTTTTTTGCTATTTTTCATTGTTGACGTGAACATTTATTTTTTAAGCTCAATATTTATTTATTTAGTTATCCAATAAATTTATTTTGTTAAAAGTTCTTTTCTTATCATATCAATTTTTTTCTAAATTAGTTAACTTAAATAAATTTAAACTAACTTAAATTTGTGATATTTTTATCTATAATTTAATTTAAAATTTAAACAAAATAAATTCAAAAATGTTCATCAAAATTTAATATTAACCCTGAGCTGGCAAAAGTTCCTATGTAAAGATTTTCAAAAAATTTGTTTCATAATTTTAAAGTCCTACTGGTCATACATATCGTTCATTTATTGCAATATAGTCACAAATTAAAAAAAATGTGATGTTAAGCCGGAACTTTCGAATTTTATAGTTATGACGACCAAAGTACACTTTTTGACTTTTTTCTTTCTTCAAACGATCGAATCTTTTAAACAGTTTAATTTTAATTTTTAAAAAAGTGTTTTATTTTGTATTCTTCTTCGAACGAGAATTAATTTTAAAAAATGATAAGAATCAAAAGAGATAAAAATCAAAAAAGAGTTAAAGTCAAAAAAGAATTTCAAAAGGAATACTTCGCACAAATTGCTTTGAAGTCGTGTGTAGTAGTGAAAAATGTCTTTTTATTAAGTTGAAAAATGTTATTTACAACCTTTTCATGAGTATTCAAACGTACTCACATATTTAGATGTGTTTACACTGTTGCATGAAATATTGTGTGTTTTTGTTATAGCATTTTTTTAGTATAAAGGAACAACAGTAGTTGAGGAGTAAAAAAATAATCAACATCTTTTTTACTCTAAGCTAAAAGAAGAGTAAAATATATTTTTTTAATTATTTTATTCGAAATCGAAAAAAAGAGTTTTATTTTTTTATTTTCAAAAGAAGAGTAAAAATAAAGATAATTTGAAAATAGAGATTTTGCTCCGAATTTTTTCAAACTCTAATGACGACTTTGCAGGAAATGAACAATATGAATAATAATGCATTTAGATTAAAAATACACAAAATCAAATTAAAAAATCTTTACAAAAAAATTTTCATTTAAAATGAAAATTATTCTGCAACTTTCACAGTATCGATATTTTATATTCATTTTGAAATTTGTTTAAATTTTGCTTTGAAAAAATGCTTTGAAATTGATGAATTGCATTTTCACTCTCAAATAAATATTTTCCTATGAGGTTTCATTCATTGAGAGATTTTTGATATTTAATTAAATTCCTTAAAGAAATCCGGCAATTCCCAAAAAAAACTGAAATCAATTCTTAAAAATAGTTTAAGTTTTTAAAACTTTTTTATCATACACTGCAGGTTTATTATGCGTTTGTGCAGATGCTCGCAGCGCATAGAAAAATAATGCTGCCCCACCTTAAAGTTTACCGATCGACAAAGAATCACATTCTGAGTCGATTTAACGATGTCCGGTGACAGATGACCAGCTGGCTGCTAATTTTTGGGGTCAAGGGTAAAACTCCTATTCAAATGCTATAACCTCCCCCCCGGAATGTTGTTTTAAGCTCATAAAAATCCACAGATGTAAAGATATTTTAATCAGATTAAATGAAAATGTTGAATTTCAAGAAGATCATTCGACAAATGATCGCTGCTCCCATACAGACTCACTTCGCAAAATCTCAACAATAATTTAAAGAATTAAAATACATATCAAATACTGTACCAAATTTTGCTACAATCAGTAAAAATACAAACTTTAATTCCAAAATCGCCTTAACCAGCATATATCTTACAATAAAGTATATATCTACGACTGTGGGTCCATAAGTATACCCTTACAAATTGAACATTTTATATCGCGTGTCTGTATAAGTGAAAGAAACGATATGGAACATGAATAGAAAATAGATTATTGTAGACTACAAAGTTTGCGGATAAAGAAGGGAGTAGTATCTCCCTCACATATGAAACTTTTAGATATGCGATAATCTTTGAAACTTTTGAAGATAATTTCTTGAAAAACCTTAATAGTTTTATATTAAAGGCTTATATTAAGACTAGATAGGATACGGGGGAGTGGCATCCATCTTAAAAACGAAATTTGGCATAAAGTATATCTCTGAAACTGTTACAGGATATTTAGTGATATTTGGCTTATGGATTAAATAATATACGTAAATCTAGGGATGTGGTACCGCATTAAAAGTAGACATATGTTTCTACAATTATTTCTAAATTGATCGTGGTGACTCTTATTATAGATTTGACATAGCCAAATTTTGCTAGTTTTTTGAAAGCAAATATCTTTAAAACTAAGAGGTAACCTACCGTTATAACAAGAATTTTATAGATCTGAAATCTAATCTTAAAAAATTAAAATCGATAGGAAATAACGATGTTTCCAACTATGAGACCCTCTAAATCGTTTCCCGTTAAGTTTATGAAATCCATAAACCCTTTTAAGAATTTTAATGCGAGAGCATTTCTGAAGTACTTTAATGAAGAGAAAACAGCTACAAAGTTTTAATTAAAAAAAGTACTTTCGGAATAAAATTGTATCCACATTTTACTCAAATTTCGAAAAAATAGATTTTTCAAATTTTGGCGATTTTTTAAACATTTTCATAAGCAAGAATTCAATTTTAGAGGTCTATCGCCATTCCCTGAACACGGGTTTCACCAAATCAATTGAAGAACACCTTTAAATCGTGAAATTCAAATAAAAATGTTTATGTATTTAGTTGTAAAGTTTAGAATTATTTCCAAAAAACATTTAGAGATCCACCTTAAAAATATTTCACATATTCGATTTAAAAGACAACCCTCCTATTTTGAATTAAGATAAAGCAAATATACGATTTGTATCGCTATAAATTTCCGCTTAATAGTTATTTTCCAAAAACAATTATCTTATTTAATTATAATTGTAGAATTGATTTCAAAATATGTTAAATACTTAATTAACAGACAAAAACATGAGATTATAATTTTAGAATTAAAATAAAACGCAAACTACAGATACAGTAAATGAGATATTTAGAAGTGCAGTTTTAAAATAAATATAACAATTAACACTTTTATAACAAATTTAGAAAAAAAATCTAAATCTAAATCTGATAAACATCATCATTTAACACTGTGAAAAAAACATCTAAACTTTCATTTTCATTTAACCTGAAATATAGGGTTTCTCTTTTGCCGGGATTTTTTCATTCCTGGGAATTTTAGGAAAAAATTATCATTCCCGGGAATGAATTATGTAAATAAAAATGCCTAAATTATGTAAAAAAATTGGAAATCTATTATTCGGGTCAGCCGAATCTTTGCGAATTTTATTTAAGTTCTTTAAAAGGTAAAAGAGCTAATTTGCAGCTGCTATTTCGGAATTGTTTTCTCATTTGGGAGCATTGATGTCCTCAAAATTTACCAGAAGTATTTACACGTTTCCACGACAATTGGGAATCCGTTTTGGAACGACCCGAGTGAGCGAATGACAACTATATCAATTGGAAGTTTTTTCCCCAAGAAAGAACAACCAGATACAGCCTAATTATTACAACAATTACAACGCCAAGTGCAAAGTTATTTTCCCCAAATTCCATGTTCTAGAAAATGGAGAATTATATATGCGTTTTAGTCTAATAAGGACCGATATTCATGAAATTAGTATACTTAAGACATTTGAAAAAAATTATGTTGATTTTGGGTGGATTTATTCCATATTGAAGAATTTTTAAAGCTTAACCCTCAATTCCAGAATCGAGCCCAATGTGGGACCTATAGCCAAATATGGACTCTTATACGTTAAATTAATAACAAATGCTAAAGACAGTAAGAAAAATAGTTGTGCCAAATTTTATAGAAGCATTTTCTATTTAAGAGTTTTATATGCTCAAAAGCTTATTCCGGATAAGGTCCTTCCATTGTTCAAATAACCCCAAACTTTTTGTGTTATATTCTTGTATTGAATTAAATGTAAGTACACTGATATTCTATTAATCCAATTTAGATGAGTTTTGGTATGATGACGAATTTTGTCTCAGATATCAGTCTATAACTAGTTAGCTATTGGAGCGATATAACAGGCTTAAAATAGAAAACTGCTTAGAACAAACAATCTGATCATATTTTATTAAATTTTTATATAATTCCTTCTGGAGTTACACAGAATCACGGGAATTACAGAATTTCCCCGGATTAATTCCCAAGAAAAATCCCGGGAAAGTTTTCCCCTTGGAGAAACTCTACTTAAATTATAAACAATGTATTATAATTATAATAATTATTTAATTTTAGTTGTTTACTCTTCTCTAAATAAATACCTGAGTAAAATAATGCCAAAGTTCAAAAGCTGATATGAACATTAATATGAAAATTATTTTCCAAATGAGCTTATAATTATTTCAGTTACTATAAACATTTTTGCACTTTAATGCAAAAATAAAATTTATGGGGCAACAAATAACAGAAAATATAAAAACAAGAAAAACAATTTAAATATTGTTTATCTCGTATTTATATCCCAACAATAAATACTACAAATGAGATGGTATGTTAGGTTTATTATACCGGAGGTAGAACCTTTGAAATTGATGGCCTCGTTAATAATTTAGTAGAAAATCCTATCGCGATACAGAAATTGTTAATAATTAAGATAAATTTCATCAAAATATATGTAAGAGATCAGAAGTTATACCAAATAGCACTTAAATCTTGGAATCATGTCTTAGAATGTTAGTTTCTATATATTTTTAAGGGGCCTATTTTTAGGAGACCCTATCACAATCCGGTGTTTAACTGAAAACTCGTTTTTCTCCAAATCGGTTGTAAAGTATTTTGACAATTAATCTAATAAATTTCATTGAAATATATTTAAGGGTTCAAAATTTATACAAAATTGCACTTAAGTCTTAGAATGAAGATGACCAAGCTCCAGTTAACTTGTAATTTATTACGTAAAGTATTTACAGAAGTGTAGGGTATCGTTGGAAAGGTAATAACTTGAAAAATAATAATATGTATATCATAAACTATAAAATAAAATTTCTTTATCATTTAAAGAAAATTTTTGTTTAAAAATTGTTTGATATTTGATCTTAAGGAGTGAGAAAATTCTTAACACATGCTTTTTTAAACTTTTAGTCAAAGTTTTATATAATTTATTGATCAAGTTGTCTTGGTAAAACAAAAAAAAATATAGTTAATCTAATTAAAATCAGTGACCAGAAAAAGTGCATTCAAAATAATGAAATATTTTTAACAAAACCCAACTTAGTCCTACAAAAAGTTGGCCAAGTATTCAAAGGTCTGCCCTTAAATTGTTTCTAATGCTATTAAACAGAACTGGGAGAACTTGTCCCTTGATATAAAACCTGGTTCAAGTAAAAGAAATAGTCGACATGATGTTTATAAAGCCTAACACATTCGGTAGGAAAACAGCCCGGTTAGTCCAGTAATCGCAATATTTGGTATGAAAATTTAAAGCTTAATGCAAGTTTAAAAATATACAAGACTCAAAAAGTTCCTGACAGGAACGCTACAAAAATTTAGAGGTCAAAAACAAAGTCAAGTTAAAAAATATTCTTGCTGCATAATGGATGTCGAAATATATCCTCTGGCAGATTTTTAGCATCTTCCTGGTCAAAAGTTTTATGTTGCTAATGCTCGATGGATTGTTGAAGAAAAGTTTAGTCCCAAAAGCAGTGGAAAAATTCCCCAAAAATTCAGTTGCAATAAAAGAAGCCAATCATTTGTTGCAACAGACTCTTTACATTAAGGAATGTTTACTAGAAAGACTGCCTCCTTATATAAGTAAAAGTTTTATTTTGAAATGTTTAAATAATATGAAATAAGGTGTCCTTAATATAGGACTATAAACAAATTCCTACTTTTTTATTGGAAAATACCCAAAATACAAATTTGAGAAATATTCGTTTCAAAATTTGGCTTTTTTTAGTAAATAAGTGAATTTGTTGCTATTAGAGTTTAAAGCCATTACAGATATGGATATATGTATAGCACAGATATATATATAGTTATGTAAAGAAGTTTTTTTTCTTTAATTCTTGTCTTAAAATTCTTTTATCTTCAAAAAAAGTCAGGAAACAATTTTTAAAGTTAACGAAATTTTAAATGTGGCAAAAGAGTAAATGGACCTCGGATTTACTTTAAATGTGTCCATGTTAAGATTTTTTCAGAATTATGAGAAAAAAATATTCTTTAACCTACAAGAGAACGCATTTTTGTAGAGAATTACAAGGTCTACCAACATGTAAATTTTTTTCCATCAATTCATAAATGAAACTTTGAAAATTTCATTTCTTAAAATTTCAATACATAAAACGACAATATTTTAAGGTCCACCTCAGGCCCACTAAGAACTTGTGCTTTTCCAAAGCTGTTGATAAATGTTCAAGAATATTTCATTGAAAAATATTCAATAGTTCCAAAGTTACAAATCTATTTCAAAAAAGCATTAGTTTCTATCGTTTTTGCATAAAATTTTTTACAGAATCCAACATTTTGATTTGGACTCAACGGAAAAAATAGCATGTCTAGAAAATTATTAACATATTTTGGAGACATTTATCTACATCATCTATGTGAATTCTTTTATCAGAACTTGAATAAAATTTTTGTCCATTTCCATATTTAAGGTGACAAATTTGAAGGTCCACACTCGCTTACTTAGAACTATCAAGAGCTCGTGCTTCTCAAATCAACAAAACACATTTTAAGAATATTCGCGTAAATTTTTCATTTTCTTTAAGTTATTCAAAAGAAACATAATTATTATTAGTTTTGGAACTTCTGTTTGGTAAAATTATATTTAACGTTCGGCAAAGCCAAATATTAACCTAAAATTCCCCTAAGAAAAATCATTGTCGAAATTTTATTGCAGGGCGTGAATTTGTAGTGTAAAAATGTAATTATAAACAAACAGGAAATTTATTTTCAATTTCTAGGTAAAATGGGATTTTTTTTCTCACTTCACAGGTAACAAACAAAATAATTTTCTTGTCAAACTAAATTATTGGAATTACAAATTAAATCTCCAGTACAAAAACATACAAACAAACATATGTTTTTGACAAGGGGAAAATTTGTTATCATAAATTATAATAATAAATAATAATTTGTTTACACGAGTGTTTTACTTTATGAAAATGTATATGATTAACTTAACTATATTATTATAATGTTATCATTTTCATTAAAAATTACTTAAATACGAAAATTAGATAACAAATTTTATTTATTTAGTCTGATAAATTTTAATAAAAAATAGTATTAGAACACCTGTTGCCTTTATAGTTGTGATAAATTAAAAGCTTTTAGACTTTTTTATAATCGTAGACAAATGCGTTTATTGCATGACAAATAGATCATTTAAGGTTTTTTTGCGTGAAATGTAAATAAATATTTTACGTTTAAAAATCTTAGAAGAATTTTTTTGATATGAAATTATGTTCATTATTGAGATAACGAAAAATACAAAACGATCTAATAATATCGATTAAATGGTCTTTTTATGCTGAACACCTGTTGAAAAAGGACGTGACTAATTTTTCTATCAATTATATTTTTTCAACAGAAGCAGTATTTACATCACAATTGGAATATTTAGGCAGATTTTTTATCATTTTTTATAAAAAAGTGAGATCAAAAAAATCTTAACACTATTTTTTCATTAAAACTTTTAAGTTTTATTTGACTTTTTTGCTTTAAGCTTTTTCATAATTTTTGTGTTTTTTTATTTATGATTTTTTATTCATGAAATAAACTGAAAACATTTTTACTTGATTGTTATCGTGAGGCAACCTAAGCAGATTTGGCACTGGGGCCACGACGTCTAACGAAACCGGGTACAATGTTGACGAAATTACGGTTCTATTGGATACATCTCTTAGCACGATTGGTCTTCTACTTTTTCTTTCTTGCTTGTCTATCTTGGGGGTTTGATCCTTTACCTTTACCACCCAACTAGGGTATCACTCATCATATTAAATGTCAAACAAATATATTCTTAATCTGATTAAAAAGATAAACGAGAATACTAAAACTTGGTCCTACAAGTATTCAGAGGTCTCCGTCAAACTGTTTCCAATGTTATTAAACTGTAACGGGAGAACTTTTCCGTTGAAAGAAAACCTGTTTCAGGTAGAAAACATGGTCCAATGTATGTTTCTAAAGTCAAAAAATAGAAAACATACCAGACTAAAAAAGTTCCTGGCAGGAACGCTGTTAAAAATTTGGAGGTTAAAAACAGACGAAACGTATGTTCTGCTAGAATTTTCGCAACTTCCTGTTCAACAAGTTTATGCTGTTGATGCTCGAGGGAATGTTAAAGAAAAGTTAAGCACGCAAAATCAGTCCAAAATTTCCAAAAAGTTCTTAATATGGTCAGCAATATGCATTTGCGGTAAATGAAGCAAATCATTTGATACAACGGTCTCTATAAATAACGAAATTTTCATGAAAGCAATGTTTGCAAATATGCTGCTACCCTTCATAAGACTTTATAATGTGTCCGCTAATCGCCTTTCACTATGATAAACGTCTATTAGTCTGAAAAAATTCCCTTATCCCAAGAATCATTTGTCTTTCTTTTGATACATTTCTATTTCTATCGTAAATGTAGGGCTTATTGCGACTGTTGTAACCGACTTTATCTAAAGTTCTGCGTACGGTATTTGTACTAATGCTGTTATCTTCAATAAACAATTATATTCGAATCATTATAAATGAGAGAATTTTTGTAATAAAATTATATATTAACTAATTTCACCAAAAATAAATGATTTAAAAAGGCGTTTACAAATTAAAATTGCGTAGTTGCAATGCGATTTCGTAAAATATTTTAGGGGTACCTACACTTTTGCAGTGCAAAAATATAAAGTTTTCTTATTTGCTGAAACAATGAGGTGGAATAGATGGAAGCAATTGTAGGTCTCATTAAAAAATTTAATTCGAGCACTTGATTATGGCAGAAATAGAATATACAACTACATTAGTTGTATTCCGATGCAACATTTTAAATCCATTTACAGTATTTTTCTTATGTTTTAAATTTTAATTTTATTTCGATTAAAAATAATCTTCTATTAATAACATTTTATGAATAATTTGAAAAAAATCAATAATTTTCTTCGTAAAAATAAAATAATTTTATTTTTATTAATTTTAAGTGCAATTTGAATGCAAAAGTGTTCTGAAAAAAAATTAAATAAAACAAAAATTTTCATCAAAATAAAGAATTTTGAAATGACAAAAAAATTTGCATGCAAAATTTATAAATAAAAAACAATTTTGTATAAAAATAAATAAAATGTGCGTCATCATCATCATCATGTAGAAATGATGTACATGAATAGTTTTTTTTATCAACTATTTAAATTTAAATAATTTACATAAAACTATGGTTAAGTACTACAGTAAACAACAACAACAGTAGTTTATTTATTTGTAGTTTTGCGATTTATTCGTGAAGTGAATAAAAATTGTTAGGTTGACATTGTGTAGAAGGGGGTGGTGGTGTCGAAAAGACAACAAAAATAAAAATAAGATTGTAAACAAACATTTATTATATTTAATATAAAATTTTAGTATAAGAAGTGAGATCGAAAAATTCTTAACACGCGTTTATTTATTAAAAATTTTAACCCAAGTATTATTGTTATTATTATTATTATTATTATTATTATTATTATTATTATTATTATTATTATTATTCTGTTGATCAAGTTTCCTTCGTCAGTTATCATGTCAAATAAATTAATATATTGTTAATCTGATTAAAATCGGTGACCAGAAAAAAGTGCGTACTAAAATTATTTAACATTTTCAACAAAACCCAACTTGGTCTTACAAAAATTTAGACTGTCATTCAAAGGTTTGCCGTTAAACTGTTTCCAGTGTTATTAAACAGTAACGGGAGATCTTACCCGTTGATAAAAAACCTGGTACAGGTAGAAGGAATTTTCGACTTGATGTTTCTATTGTAAAAACAAAAGAAAGAATGTTGTAGTCGGTCAAGCCTACGCCACAAAATTTAGTTATTAATGCAATGAACAATCCTCGTACAAATTTATTTTCTGATTTATTTTTAAGTATAACGTACATTATTGTGACACTAACATTGATGTGCAGTTAATGTGTTTCAAAGGGATATATGTGAGTTAAAAAAATTATGGACCGACTCTCATATAATTTCACACATCGGTTTTTTTAATTTTCCCAATTGAGGCGGCTATGAGATCAATGAAAAGCAATGTATCGGCTCTCGCATAATTTGGCACTTATTTCTGTAAAATTTCTTGACAATCGCTTTAAATTAAACACTTTTATAAGCTTAAAACCACATTCCGGAAGGAAATTTTTATGGGAGGTACCTGAAATATTGGACCAAACATGGCCAATTTCATCCTAAGATGAAAATTATTATATGTACCAAATCAAATCATTAAGATATTTCAAAAATTTCAAGTGTTCACAACGTTCACATAAATACCTACCCGGACGGACAGATAGACAGATGGACGGATATCGTTAAATTGACTAAGAAAGGGATTCTGAGTAAACGGTATACTTGAAAGTGGGTGTAACGCCATGTTTTCTGTATGTTACAAAAATCAGTACAAACGCATAATAATCCAACCACCTACGTTGATGTGGGGTATAAAAGTAAAAGACATTTTCACAACAACTCCCAACACATCCGGCAGGAAAGAAGACAAGTTAGCTCAGTGCTTGGACTATTTGGTACGAAAAGTTAAAGCTAAAGACTCAAAAAGTTACTTACAGAAACACTGTCAAATATCTAGAGGTCAAAACGGAAAGTCTTCTAAAAACATATTTTGGTTGCATAATGGATGACGAAGCGTAGGTTTTGACAGATTTTTCGCAACTTCCTGGTCAAAAATTTTATATTGCTGATATTTGAGAGAATATTGAAAGCTAGCACCAGTCAAAATTCTTGGTATGGCAAGCAACAGGTAGTTGCGACAAAAGAAGACAACAATTTGCAACAAAGGTTTCTTTAAATACCGAAATTAACATTATGGAATGTTTACAAAAGACGCTGCTTCCATTCATAAGACTTCATATTTTGTCCCTTTTTTGGCCTGACGTGGCATACTTTCGCTATCGGATCACTCTACACTTGAGTTGGGATTGATTGTCTACTGCATTTCGGACCCAGCTTTGAGATGGGGTTTTCGGTGATAATTCCTGAGGAGGGTGATGTGAGCCTGGAACGCTACTCCGACGATGGGATCAACAGAATAAAGACTGACGGTTTCAAGCGCCGGTAAAGGGTAGGATATAGGTTCTTCATTGACGACTTCGATCTTTCAGACTAATGGATGAATGTAGTATCTTGCAGGCGAAGATCTCTGCCACTAAGAGGATAGCGAACTATCTTAGCTATAAGTGAATATCGGGAGATATCAGAATTTATACCGACAGCAAATAGGCCATCAGATCTATTACAGATGTACAAATATTAACGACTGAATAACGGATATATTTGAACAAGATAGCGAGACATTCTTTTGTTGGGCTGATTTGGATTCCAGGACACAGTAACTGTTTCTGGAATGATATTGCGGTTGGTCTGGCTAGGCGTGGTGCAATACTTGATGATGACTGCATCGATCGACTGGTTGAACTTCCTTTGGCATAGGGGATGCTTTGAGAATAAGCTATACGGGATAGAAAAGGTAAGATGGGTGACTAAAACCACCTGTCAAACGTACCGTGTTATCTGGCCGAGGTCCGAAATTAATAGTTTGTTTAATTGTTTGCTTTCGGTAGGAAGCATATCGGACTTCTAGTGTTTTGGGCGCGAGGAGGATGGGTATGACACATTATGGTTTCTGTCGCAGTTGTCGTGACGTACTAGAAGAAGAAACTGTTTTTCACTTGTTATGTTACCGTTCTATGCTTAGGGAGATTAGAAACACCGTTTTTGGAAACAACACTCTTGATCAATGCGATCTTGGTAATGTTGATTTGAGATCGCTGTTTTCTTTTCTTATAGGTACTGGATGGTTTAGTGAAGTATAATTGTAAATTTAATGCTTAAATGTTGTATGTTAAGAATGATTCCAACTCACTCCTCAAATGTTTATTAAATTTAATATAAAAGTTTAGAATAATTTTAAATATTTTGGTGATTAAGAGATAACAAAGACCTTTTGGTTGGCATTTTTTTGTTTAGTCTTTATTTATCTGAAATTGTTTTAAAGGTTAATTTTGAAAAAAAGTTTTATTTTTAAATAAATTTCTTTTGTTTTTGTTTTCATTTTGGTGCTCAGAAAAATTTTGTGAACATTTTATTTTTATTGTGTTTGAAAAAAAGTTTAAATTTCTTAAAAAAAAAACAATTATTATTAATAATAATAAACAACTACAATTGTCACCTGGTGATGATGGATCTGGGCTGTAGTTTAAACTATCTTGGGATGATAATTTTGGCATAAGAATTTTTAAAGATGGACGTCTCATAAATTTAAATTCAAAAGCTAAAGAAATTTTTTTTAAATTTATTTATTTTTATTACAACAAATAATTTCAATTTTTATTTTAATTCTTTTATTGAGATTTTCAGTTTTGTTGGTTATAGTCAAATTATGAATGAACAAATAAAGAAGAAGAAATTAAATAAAATAAAATAAAAATAATAATATAAAAAATTATAAATAATAAAGCCAACAATTGACGTAAACACTTTAATAAATGAATGACAAAAAATTTTAAAGATTTATATATAAATGTGTATGTGTATGTGTATAAAAATCATACAAAAATCTGTGTTGTTGTGTTGTTGTTATCTTCCGGCCTATTATATATCATTAATTTTGATTTTTATTACAAATTTCTGCAAATTACAAATAAATTTCTAGGGATTTAACAGAAATAAAGTCATATTTATCTGCTGGTGATTCCCTCCCTACTTTCGCCTTTAACTCAATTCGCTTTTTTATATATAACGTATTTTGTGAAATAAAACACCTGCATCAGGAAAAAAGGAAATCAATTAAAAATAATCAATAAAAACCTTATGGAAATATTTGAAGAAAATATTTATATCAAATGGACTTAATACTATGACTTGTCAGCATTTGGGTTAATAAAAAAATTGATTTTTTTCTAGAATAATTATGAGGCACAGTGATCACAAAGCGCTTTTTTTGGAAATAATTTTGAACCTCTGGAATTTTTGGATAGTAAAAAAAAATTACAAAAAAGTTCTTAATTTTAAGACACAAGTTCTTAGTGGGTGCAAGGAATGAGGGGTGTACTTTCTAAGGATCTACAATGGACCTTATTGAATTGAAAGTTAAATAACCTCAAAGTTTCAATAATAACTTCAATTGGAAACAAGTTAAAATTTTTAATTGTTTCGGCTATGACGAACCTATAATTCCCTCCATCACATGTATATATGTGTAATGTTTCAACAATATTTAGACACGCATATACATTCAAATACACCTTTTACACATACACTCTAATAACAACAATATGTTTTATATAAAAAGCAAAATTTCATATGTGCGCGCATTGGGAGTCAAAAATTTGACTTCTTCTATTTATCCGATTTCAATGATTGTTGGAATAGTAATGAGAAGTAATTAGTTTTAAATCACAGTTAAATTTTAGTTTTGAGAAAAATTGAAAAAAAAATGATTTTCCTTAATTTCGATGTTGCCTCAGATATCGGTCTATAACCTTTTGTAAGTGAAACGATTTTGCTACTTTTAAATAGCAAACTGCTTAGGACAATTACAAATAATCTTATTCAATTTTATTGAATTCAGATAAATCCTCGATGTTGGATTAAGATAAAATTTTAGGTGAAGTCGCTTAAATTTTAAATCAGTTCGACTTTTAAATTCTTACATGATTTGAGTCTTAGATGAGGTTTTCTTGGCATTACACACAGAATGACAAATCTAATATACTCTTTATCACCATTTTTGAGGATAAATTTGAGTTCAAAAATTGATTCTGAAACAAACTTTTAAAAAATGTTCGTACAAGAATTGTATATTTCTATGGATCCGATAAAAAGTCATAACATTTTAAAAAAATATTATTTTTTGTTCCAAAATTTTGATAACATTTTTTCACTCTCCACCATCTCAAGTGATAATGAGGGTATATTAATTTTGTCATTCCGTTCATAACACCAATCACGAATGATCTATAACCTCATAACCTGCATCAAATCAAAATCTGAATCGATTTAGCAATGTCACGCAATTTAACCTAAATATTTTTTATTGTCCCGACAAGTTTTCTTTTAATTTCCGACAAAATTAATTTAGCAGAAAAAAATAGACCGATATCTCAGATAAAAACTCGAAAATTGTGAACAACAATTATGACAAAACAGCTGATCAAATATCAGTCCAAAACGTACTATAAAATTTCCATACAAACGAAACATTTAATAACAGATACCTCTATAACAAATAAAGAAAATCTCACGAAATTTGTCATATAAATAATACATTTATCAACCATTATTGTAGACTACAAAATTTGTGGATAGGGAACGGGGGAGTCGTATCCCTTAACAAACGAAAGTTTCAATATCGCGTTATTCCACAACTTTTAAAGCTTATTTCTTGAAATTTGGCACGTAGATAATATTCTTAACAAAAAACTTTAAAGACTAATATCCTTCTTACAAACGAAATTTTTGAAATCCTCTATTTCTTCCTGATTATATAAGGAAATCCTGTGCTACAAGGGGAAACACTTTCTCACTATACCTATCAAAAATTCATTGATTTAAACAGCAAATGTTTCTTTTGGTTTTGTTAAGGAGACAAACCTATAAAAGCTGAATTAAAAAAAAACTATAGTGATTGTGTACCTACATATGATCAATTTTGGTCCATACCTCTTGTAACGACATAAAAAACGATTTACTTGAAAATTTAAAAATTTTTTTTAAACCAACTTTTGTGTATTTTAGAACAAAAATAGGGGAATCAATTTATAGCTCTGCCTTAAAGACAATTTTTGTCCACATTATAATTAAATGTTCTTATAGCAACATTATTTTTATGAATTTCATTTAATGTCAAATATGAATTAATATATTTTTCACAAAAGTACACCAAACATGAAAATATTATTTATTTTTTTTTTTTAATTTTATTAGACAAATTTTATAATTATAATAAATATTAAGATACATATTATTATTATTTTTAATGTAATTACCTTTCTAACGATACTAGTTAATTATGTAAATACTTCACGTAATCATTTAAAAGTTAACTCAAACTTGGTTCCCTCAAGCAAAATTGACACATTTTACTATTAAACTTTTTTATATTTATTATATTTCCATAAAAATTTCCCAAAATAAAATATTTTGGGCCCACTTCTAGATATTAAGTGTATACAGTTGTGTTCAAAATAATAGCACCACTCATATGTCACATCTTCATTGCTAATTTGTGTTTTTCTTTATAAATATTTTTATTCAAAATTTTGTAGTCCCGTTATTTAAAGTGTATTCTCCATGTAAATGAATGCATATCTTTGAAATTTAATTCCAATTTTAATTCCAATAAATTTGATTATAAAGACAAGATATCAGATTGGGACTACTCTATATAATAGCACTTGGAAAAAAAACATAAAAAGTCCAAACATTCGTTATAACATTTGGTGTAAAAGAGTATAAAGTTGCTTCTGTAATTTGTAATTAACAAAGTTTTCAAGATAAGTGCTATTAGAATTTAAATAATGGGTTGGTCTAAATACTGTTCCATAACCTACAATTTAAAAGTAGAGAGTCATGGACGAAAAACTGTAGCGACACTTTTAGTTCATCATTAAAAAATAATTTAAAACCGTTACTAAGTACTAAAACTATATCAGAAGACTTAGGAAATATAATTCGAAAGTCCATAGACCATGAAAAGTCCTCCTCTTAACTACTCCGCATACCTCAAATAGATTAGAATTTGCTAAAACTTAGTTGATTTGGCATATTAAAAAAGGGGAATAGTATTCTCTGGACCGATGAGTCTAAAATATCTTTGATTTGTAAGGAGGCCTCTTAGCAAGGAATGACGGTTCTAGTGTTATGGTATGGGGGTACTTTTAGTACTTGATTGTTGGACTCATTACTGTCAAAATATTTGAACATGTTAGTCGTAGTAATGCTACCATATGCAACTAAAGAAATGCCACTGATTAGGGCCATGCAACACGACAACATCCCGAAGCATACCAGCTAAATATAGAAACATTTTTTCTGAATAATGGAGTCACTGTAATGAAATGGCCTTTCCAGTCTTCCGATGTAAATCCAATCGTTAATTTATCATTAAACCATAATATGGGAACATATTTTTATTCAAATGGCTTTTATGACTTATTAAGGAAGACGTTAGTATGTGGTGCTATTATTTTGACCGCAGCTGTATAATGTATACAATATAAATTATTTTTTTTATAAAATTTAAAAAAATGAATTTAAATTTAAGAAATAAATTTATTTTTTTCGATTCCGTTAATATGAAAATTAGCTGCGTCATTCTAATTAATAAAGTTTGCAAAAATATATTTATGCCAATTTATAACAATATGTTATTCTATATTAAAATTCCCATAACCTTTTTATACTTTTATAATATAAAAGTTTTAAAATTATTATTATTTTTAATATAAAAAAGTTTCGACAATAAACGTTAATGAATTAAAAATTTATTGTATTGATTTGTTTCTAAACAGCACTAGAAGACTGTTAACGAAATCTTATAATTTCGCCATAAAATCGTTTAATTATGGATTGAAAGAAAAACAAACATAAAATTGTCAGAAATCTTAATTTTGTGTTATCATTTTTTCTATTCCTCTTGAAGATCTAAAAATGAAAATTTATGGAATTAAATAAAAATTCCAAGGTACGGTTTTTGACTCTTTTTTTATTCTTCAAAGGATCGAATCTTACAAAGAGTTTAATTTTAATTTTTAATAAAAATAGTTTTATTTTTAAAAAAATTATAAAAAGAGAGCAAAATTCAAAAAAGAATAAATAATTCGCACAAATTTTTATACAGTCGTGTGTAGCAGATAAAAGTGTTTTTTATTAAGCTGAAAAAGCGATATGAAGATGTATTAACTTTTGTTGTATTAATTTTTGTTTTTTTTTTGTTTTTGCATTTTTTAGCATAAAACTACAACAGTAAGTTGTATTAAGGCAAGAAATTTTTGTGAACTTGTGTATGTATAAGCACATTTTTGATTTTTTTTCTTTTCAACCATTTCGCAATTTTGAGGAGTAAAAAATAATCATCTTCTTTTTTACTCTTATCTAAGAAGAATCTAAGAAGAGTAAAACAATAAAATAAAAATTTAAGATTTACAATTTAATCAAAAAAAGAGATTTATTTTTTTAGTCTCTTCAAAGAAGAGTAAAATAAATTTCATCTGAAAATAGAGATTTTGCTCCGAGTTTTTCCATACTTTGATAAATTCAACAGACAACATTTTAAGAATCATTGTTGTCTTCAGCACAAATGAGACGAAGACATATCTTAAGTAAAGAAAAATTGGACAAGGAATGTGACCGAACACATTTACGCTTAACATACGTTTTGCATTTACTGGTGTATTCAAAACACCGATATTTTAAGGCAAACGGTTATCAAGTAAATACGAAAAATTGACTGTAAAAGCTTTTGAATAAGAAAGTTCCATTAAGATTAAACATTTTCAAATTATTGTATTTTGTGTATATATTAAGAACCATGAAATATTTGGAGATATAAGCAGTGAAATCGAAAATTCGTAACATACGTTTTTCATTAAAATTTTAAATCCAAATATTATTTGATTCTTTCTTTACCAAGTTGCCCTTGTCCTACAAAAAGTTGGTCAAGAATTTAAGGGTCTCCCGTCAAACAGTTTCCAAAATTATTAAACATTACAGGGGGAGGAAAGGGGGTCAAGTCCGTTGATGGAAGAAATGGTCCACATGATATTTCTTAACTCAAAAAAATAAAAAGAATCTTCAAAAGAACTCCCAACACATCCAAAAGGAAAGCAACCCCGATAGCTCAATGCTCGAAATATTTGGTACAAAAAGTTAAAGCTGATACAGGTTTAAAAACATACAAAGCTCAAAAACAGGGACGCTTCTAGAAATTCACTACTTTCTGGTCAAACAATTTATGTTGTTCTAGTTCGCGAGAATGTTGATGAAAAGTTTAGGACCCAAAAGGTGCTTTCATTCAAAAGACTTCATGAGTCCACTTATTCTTGGTCTACCTTGGTATCCTG